>CALYLW010000383.1:0-230000 GCA_944989445.1 Ampullaceana balthica | reverse complement strand
AATAAAATTATATATAAATAAAATATAATAAAATATAATATATAATATAATAATATATAAAATATAAAATATAATTATATAATAAATAATTATAAATAATAATATATAAATTAATTATAATAAAATATATAAAATAATATAATAAATTATAATAATATTATATAAATAAATATAAATAATTATAAATAATAATATATAATAAATATTAAATAATTATATAATAATAATATTAAATATAATATAAATATTATATAATAAAATATAATATAAAATAATAAATATAATATAAATATATAAATTATAATAATATATATATAAATAAAAATAATATTATAAATAATATTATAAATATATAATATAATATTAATAAATATAAATATAATATTAAATAATAATATAAATATATTATAAAATATATAAATAATATAAAATAAATAATTATATAATAATATAATTAAATTAATAAATAATATTATAATATTATAAAATATAATATAAAATAATATAATTATAATATAATATAATAAATAATATATAATATATAAATATAAATAATATATTAATATTATAAATAAAATATTAAATAATTATAATATAATAATATATAATAAATTATATAATTATATAAATAATTATAAATTATAATAAAATAAAATAATATAATAATTATATAAATTAATAAATAAATATAATATAAATTATAAAATATAATATATTAATAAAATAATTATAAATAATATAAATAATATAATAAATTATAATTAATATTATAAATAAAAATATATAAAATAATAAAATATATTATAAATAATAATTATAATAAAATATAAATAATATTATAATAATATAAATATAAATAATATAATATTAATAATAATATAAATATTATAATTATAATAATTATAATATATAAAAATATATTAATAATATAATATAATATAAAATATAATAATATATAAATATAATTAAAATATTATAATATAAAAATTAATATATTATATAATAATAAATATATAATAATATATAAAATAATATAAAATTATAATATAATATAATAAAATATATAAATAAATATTAATAAATATTATATTTAAAATAATATAATATAAATAATATAAATTATAAAATAATATAAATAATAATTAATAAATAATATATAAAATATAATATATTAATAAATAATAATATATTAATAATAAATATATATAAATATAAATTAATAATATAATAAAATATTATATAATATTATATAATATAATATAATAAATATATAATAATATAATAAAATATTAATAAAATTATATAATAAATAATAAATTAATATATTATAAATAATATAAATATATAATAAATTATATAATATAAATAAATATTAAATATAAATATATATTATAAAATATATAAAATAATATAATTATAAATATAATAAATTATATAATAAAATAATTATTAAATATAAATAATTAATATAATAATATAAATAAAAATATAAATTATAATATAATATAATAAATATAAAATTAATAATATAATTATATAAATAATATAATTATATAAATATAATAATATTATAATAAAATATATAATATAATAAAATAATAAATATAATATTAAAATAATAAATATAATTATAATAAATATTAATATAAAATAATAATAATATATTAAATAATAATATAATATAATTAATATTATAAATAATATATAAATAATATTATAATAATAATATATTAATAAATATAAATATAAATAAATATAATAAAAATTATAATATAAATAATATAAAATTAATAAATATAATTAATAAATATAAAATATAATATATAAATAATAAAATAATTAAAATAATTATATAAATATAAAAATTAATATAAATAATAATATAATATAATTATAAATAATAATTAATATAAAATATAAATTATATAATAAAAATTATAAATAATTAATAATAAATATATAATATAAATATATTAATAATATATAATTAAATAATAAATATTATAATAAATATAATATTATAATAAAAATATATAATAAATATATTAAATTAATAAATATATAATAATAAATAATAATATAAAAATATATAATATATAAAAATTAATAATTATATAAATATAATAAAATATAATAAATATAAATAATAAATATATAATTATATAAATATTATAAATATATAAAATAATATAAATAATATATAATAAATATAATAAATATAAAAATATAATATTAATATAAATAATTAAATATATAATTATATAAAATATAAATAAATAATTATATAAATAATAAATATAATAATATAAAATAATAAATTATATAAATAATTAAAATAATTAATAATATTATAAATATAATAATAAATAATAAATATATAATATTAATATAAAATAATATTAATAAAATATAATAAATTATATATAAATAAAATATAATAAATATAATAAAATAAATATAATATATATAATTAAATAATATATAATATATAAATATAATTATAAAATAATAAATATAATAATATAATATAAAATATAATTATAATATAAAAAAATAATATATAATATAAAATTAATAATAATATTATAAATATAAATAATATATAAATAATAATTAATAATAAATATATAAATATATTAAAATAATATAAAAATAATATATTAAATATAAATAATATAATATAAAATAATAAATATTATAAATTATATAAAAAAATAATATAATAAAATTATAATATAATATAAAATATTAATAAAAATAAATATAATTATAAATAAATATAATATAATATATATAATATAAATAAAATAATAAAATAATATATTAATAATTAAATATAATAAATATATAAAATAATAATATATTAATAATAAAATAAATATATATAAATATTAATTAATAAATATAATAATAAAATATATTTAATATAATAATATAAATATAATAATTATATAAATAATAAATAATATATAATATTAATTATAAAATAATAAAAATATTAATATTAATAAAATAAATATATAATAATTAATAATAAAATATATTAATATAATAATATAAATAATATAAAATAATATAATAAATATAAATATATAAATAAATATAAAAATATTATAATAATATAAAAATATAATATTAATATAATAAATTATATAATATTAATATATAAAATAAATATTAATAAAATATAAAATAAATATTAAAATATAATAATATAAAATAATATAATAAAATAATATTATAAATATAATAAAATATATTATAAATAATATAAATAAATATATAAATAAATAAATTATATAATATATAAATATAAAATAATATATAAATATAATATAATATTAAATAATAAAATTATATAATATAATAATTAAATATAATTTATAATTAAAATAAATATTATAAATATAATAATATAAATATATAAATATATTAATAAATATAATAAAATAAAATAATTATATAAATAATATAAAATTATATAAATAAATATAATATTAATAAATAATAATAAATATAATATTATAAATAAATATTATAATTATAAATAAAATTATAATAAATATAAATAATATAAATTAATAATAATAAATATTATAAATATAATATATTAATAAAATAAATAATATTATAAATAATAATAAAATTATATAATATAAAATATATTATAATATAAATATAAATAATAATAATTATAAATAATAAAAATAATTATATATAAATTATAATAAAATAATTATAAAATATTAATAATAAAATATAATTAAAATAATAAATTTAAATAATATATATAATTAATAATATAATATAAATATTATAAATATAATATAAAATAATAAAATATAAATATTATATAAAATATATAATATTAATATAAATAATATAAATATTATAATAAAAATAAATAAATATATTAATATATAATTATAATAATATATAAAAATATATAATATAATTATATAAATATATTATAATATAAATATAAAATAAATTATAATAAATATATAATATTATAAATATAATAATAAATATAATTTATATATAATAAAATTAAATATATAAAATATAATATAAATTATAATAATATAATAAAATTAATAAAATAATATAAATATTATAAAATAAATAATTAATATTAATAAATATATAATATAAATAATATAAATATATAATAAATATAATAAAAAAATTAATATAAATATTATAATAATAATAAATTATAATATAAATAAAATATATAATAATAAAAATATTATAATATAAATTATAATAATATAAATATAAAAATAATATAAATAAATAATATAATAATAATAAATATTATAATATAAATAATATATAAATAATATAAAATATAAATATAATTATATAATATAAATATAATTATAAATAATATAATATTAATAAATTAATATAATAATATAAATAAATATTAAAATATAAAATAAATATAATATAATAATAAATATTATAAATATTAATAAAATAATATATTAATATTAATAAATATAAAAATTAATATATATTAATAATTATATAATATAATTATATAATAAATAATAAATAATATAATATTATATAAATAAAATAATAATTATAATATAATAAAATATAATAAATTATAAAATATAATATAAATATAATAAATATAAAATAATTATAATAAATAATTAAAAATATAATAATTATAATATATAAATAAATAAATATTATAATAATAAAATTAAATATTAAATAATATAATATTAATTATAATAATAAAAATATATAAATAATTAATAATATATAAATAATAAATTAATAATAAATAATAAAATATAAAATAATATTATATAAATAATATATAAAAATTATAATATAATATAATAATAATATTAATAAAATATATAAATATATAAAAAATTATTATATAAATATAAAAATATAATATAAATAATATAAATATAAAAATATAATATAATATTAATTATAATAATAATATTAATATTTAAATATAAATAATATAATAATTATAATAAATATAAATAATAAAATAAATTATAATAATATATTAATAATAAAATATATATATAATATAAAATAATATTAATATAAATTATAAATAATAATATATAATAAAATATAAATTAAAATAATAATATAAATATATTATAATATAAATAAAATATAATAATAAATATATAAATATTTATATAATAATATAATAAATATTAATTATAAATATAAATAATTATAAATAATATAAAATATATAAATATAATATTATAAAAAATATAATATAAATATTAATAAAATAAATATAATATAATAAATATAAAATTAATAATATATTAATAATAATAAATATAAAATATTATAATAAATAATATATTAAATATATTAATAATTAATATAAATTATAATATAAAATAATTAATATAATATAAATAATATTATAATATTAAAATAATAAATATAATATTATAAATAATAATTATATAAATATAATAAATAATATTAATAATATTATAATAAATATATAAATATATAATAAAATAATAAATATTAAATATAATTAAAAAATATAAATATAATAATAAATATTTAATATAATAATAAATAATATAAAATATAATAAAAAATAAATATAATAATAATATTAATATTATAAAATAATTAAATATTATATAAATAATAATATAAATAATATAATAAAATTAATAATATAAATATTTATAATATAATTAATAATATATTATAAATAATAATTAAAATAAATAATTAATAATATTAAATAATATAATATAAAATAATATAATAATATTATAATATAATATATTAAATATAAATAATTTATATAAATAAATATATAATATATAAATAATATAATAATTAATAAAAATATAAATATAATATAAAATATAATATATAATTAATAAATATAATATATTATAATATAATAATAATATAAAATATTAAATATAATAAAAAATATATATAATTAATAATAATAAATTATAAAATATAAATAAATAATATAAATATAATAAAATAATAATAAATTATAATTAATATAAAATAATTAATTAAATAATAATAAAATATTAATAAATAAATATATTATATATAAATATAATAATAATAATATAATAAAATATTATATTAATAATAAATAAATTATAATATAAATAAATATATAATAATATTATATATAAATATAAATAAATAATAATATAATAAAATTAATAAATATAAAATAATATATTAAATAATAAATAAATTATAAAATTAATAAATTAATAATAAATAATAATATATAAATATTAATAATATAATATAAAATTAATAATAAATATAATTAATATAAAATATAATATATAAATTAATATAAAAAATAATAAAAATTATAATATTATAATAAAATTAATATAAAATATATAAATTAATAATATAATATAATTTAAAATAATAATATAAATAATTATAATAAATATATAATATTATAAAATATAATAATAAATTATAAAATAATAAATATTATAATAATAAATATTAATATAATATTAATATAAAAATATATTAATATATTAAATATAATAATATAAATAATATTAATAATAAATATTAATAAAATAAATAATATAATATAAATTTATAATAAAATAATATAATTATATAATATAAAATATAATAAATAATATAAAATAAATATTATAATATATAATTAATAAATAATAAATAATATTATAAATAATATTAATAATAATAAATATTATATAATAAATATAATAAATTATAATTATATAAATATATTAATATAAATAAATATAATTTAATATATATTATAATATAATAAAAATATAATATTATAAAATATAATAATAAAATAAATATTATAATATAATTATAAATAAATAATAATTATAATAAATAATATATAAATATTATATAATAATTATAATAATATATAATAAATATAAATAAATATTATAAAAATAATATATAAATATTATAAATATTAATATTATAATAATAATAATTATAAATAATATATATAAATATAATTATTATAATATAAAAATATAAATATTAATAATTATAATATAAATAAATTATATAATAAATAAATATATTAATATAATTATAATATAATAAATAATAAATAATAAAATATTATAAATATATATTAAATATAATATATAAATTATTAATAATAAAATTAATATAAATAATTATAATAATTAATATATATAAAATATATAATATAAAATAATTATATAATATAAATAATAAATATAATAATAAAATATAATATATTAATAATTATAATTATAAATAATATAAATATAAAATATAAATATAATAAAAATATAATATTATAAATTATAATAAAATAATTATATAAATAAAATAATATAAATAATATAAATAAAATAATAATAAATATTAAAATAAATAAAAATATTATATAATATATAAAAATAATATTAATAAATATAATAAAAATATAATAATTATATATAATATATAATATTAATAATAAATAATATAAAATATTAAATAAAATATATAATAAATATAAAAATAATAAAAATATAATATAAAATAATAAATAAAAATATAATTAAAATATAAATATAATAAAATAATAATTAATAATTATAATATAATTAAATAAATATAATAAATAATATTATAAAATAATAATATATAATAATATAATAATAATAAATATAATATTAATAATATTATAATTAAATATATAAAAAATATTAATTAAATAAATAAAATATAATAATATAATATAAAATATTATATAATAATAAAAATATAAATTATAATAAATATAATATAAAATATAAAATATATAATAAAATAAATAAATATATAAATAATTATATAAATAAAAAAATTAATTATAAATAAATATTAAATTATAATAATAAATAATTAAATAAATTATAATAAAATATTATAAATATAAATATAATAATAAATTAATAATTAATAAAATAATAAAATATAATAAATATAATAATTTATTATAAATTATATAAATAATATATTAATATATAATAAAATAAAATATTAATAATATAAAAATATATTAAATAATATAATTAAAATATAAATAAATATAATAATAAAAATAATATAAAATATAATATTAATAATATAAATAATAATATAAATAATATATAATTATAATAATATAAAAATAATAATATTAAATAATTATAAATAATTATAAATATTATAATATAAAAATATAAATAATATAATAATAATATAATAAAATTATAATAAATATTATAAAATTAATTAAATAATATTAAATAATAATTATATTAAATATAAATAATAATATTAAAATAATTATATAAATAAATTATAATAATAAATATAAATAATAAAATAATATTAAATATATAAAATAATTATAAAATTAATATATATTAATAAATAATAATATAAATTATAATATAAATAAAAATATATATAAAATTATAATATAATATTAATAAATATAAATATAAAAATAATTAATAATATAATTAATTAAATAATAAAATATATATAATAAATATAAAATAATTATTAATAATATAAAATAATTAAATAATAAAATTATATAAATTATAAATATAAATAAATAATATAATAAATATTAAATAATATATATTAATTAAAAAATAATAATTAATATATTAAATATAAAAATAAATATATAATAAATATAAATATTTATTAAATATATAAAATATAATTATAATAAAATTATATAATAATTATAATATAAAATAATATAATAAATATAAAAATAATATTAAATATAATTATAATATTAAATAATATATAATATTATAAATATTAATAATTATAAATAAATTATTATAATATTAATATAATAATAAATATAAAAATAATATAATAATAAATATAAATATAATATATAAAAATAAAATAAATATTATAATATTAAATAATTATAATAAAATAAATATATAATAATAATTATAAAAATAATAAATATATAAAATATAATTAAATAATAATAAATATTATAATAAAATATAATAAATATTAAATAAATAAATATAAATATAATATTAAATAATATAAATAATAAAAATAATAAAAATTAATATAATATAAAATATAAAATATTAATATATAAAAATAAATAATATAAATATAATTAATATAATTATAAATAAAATATAAATAAAATATATATAATAATAATATAAAAATAATAATATAATAAAAATATAATAAATAAAATAATATTATAATAAAAATTATAATATTATAATATATAAAAATAAATATAATAATAAAATATATAATAATTATAAATATAATATATTAATAATAAAATATATTAATAATATAAAATTAATATAAATAATATAAATAATAATATTAATAAATAAATAATATAATAAATTAATATATAAAAATAATAATAAATTATAAAATATAATATAAAAATAAAAATATAATAAAATAAATATAAAATATAAATATAATAAATAATATAAAATAATATAATAAATAAAATAATATAAATAAAAAATAATATAAATTAAAAAAATATAAAAAATAATATAAAATAATAAATATATTAAAATAATATAAATATAAATAAAAATAATAATATTAATAATTATAAATAAATAAAAATATAAATAAAAATATAAAATATAAATATAAATAAATAAAAAATAATAAATATAAATAATATTAAAATAATATAAATAAAATAAAAATATTAAATAAAATAATAAATATAAAAATAAAAATAATAAATTAATAAATAAATATATAATTAAAAATAAAAATAAATAAAATTAATAATATAAAAATAAAAATAAATAAATATTATAAATAATTAAATAAAAATAAATATATAAAATATAATAAAATAATAAATATAAAATAAAAATTATAATAAATAAAATAATATAAATTAAAATAATATAAAATAAAAAAATAATATAAATAATAAATATATAATAAATAAAATATAATATAATAAAATAAATAAAAAATATAAATAATAAATATAAATAAAAATAAAAAAATAATATAAAATTATAATTATAAAAAAATAAAATATTTATAATAAATAATATAATTATAATTAAATAATATAAATATTAAATAATATAAAAAATAATAATAATAATAAAAATAATATAATATAAATAAAATATAAATAAAAATAATAAAATATAAATAAATAATAAAAAAATTAAATAATAATTAATAAATAATAATATAAAATAATATAAATAATATAATATAAAAATAAATAATATAAATAAAATATAATAAATAAATATAAATATTAATAAAATAAATAAATAAAATAAAAAATTATAATATAAATAATATAAATAATAAAATATAATAAATAAAAATAATAAATAATAATAAAATTATAATAAAATATATAATAAATATAAAAAATAATTTATATAAATATAATAAATATAAAAAATATAAATTATATAATATAAATATAAATAATAAATTAAAATATTATATTAAAATATAATAATATAATTATAAATATAAATTAATAATTTAAAATAAATTATAATAAAATTAATAAATAATTAAATAAAATATAATATAATATTATAAAAATATAATATTTAATTAATAAAATAATAAAATATAATTAAATAATAAAAATAATATTATAATAAATATAATTAATAAAATTAAAAATTATAAAATAATAAAATTATTAAAATAATATTATATAAATATAAAAAATAAAATAAATAATATAAAATATAAATAATTTATAATAAATAATAAAATAAAATAATAATATAATAAAATAAATTAAAAAATAATTAAAAAATATTATATATTATAATATAATATAAATATAATAAATATTAAAAATAATAATTATTAATTATAAATAAATAATATTAATATATTAATAATAATTATAAAATATAATATATTAATAAAATATTAATATAAAATATTAATATAATAATATAAAATTAAAAAATAATTATAAATAATAAAAAATAATATAAAATAATAATATTATAATAAAAATAATATAAATAAATAATAATAAAATTAAAAAAATAATATTTATAAAAAAATAATAATTTATTTATAATATAATAAAATAATAAAATTAATTAATTTATTAAAAAAAATAAAATATAAATTATAAAAATATATATAAATATTAAAAATAAAATATTTATAATAATATAATATAAATTATTAATAATATAATAATAATTAATATTAATAAAATAATAAATAAATAAATAATTATATAATAATTAATATAAAATAATATAAATAAATAATAAATAATTTATAAAAATAATATAAATATAATTAAAATATATATTAAATAAAATTAATATTATAAATAATTAAATAAATTTAAAAAAATAATATTAAAAAATTATAATTAAATATAATAAATTAATATATTTAATAAAAAATTAAATAATAAATAATTATAAATATAATAAAAATATAATATATTATTAAATTTAAAATAATTAATTTATATAATTTATAATTATATAAATTAAATATAATTTTATTTATTTTATAATATTATTATATTATTTGTTATTAAAATAAATATTAAAATATTTATTTATAAAATTTATAAATTTTATAATTATAATTAAATTATTAAAATTTTATTAATAATAAAATATATAATAATTATATATATTTTATTAATATTAATATTATAATATTTTATTATAATATATTATAATTAATAATATTTTTATAATTAATAAAATATATAATATAATATAAATATATATATAAATTATTTAATTTTTAATAATAATATAAATAATTTTATTAATATAAATTAATTTATATTATTAAATATTAATTTTTATTAATAATTTATTTAAATAAAATTATAAATTTATTATTTTTTAAATTATAAATTAATATTTATAAATTAATTTTATTTTAATTAATATATTTTATTTATTAAAATTTTAATTAATTAATAATTATAAATTTATTTAAAATAATATATATTATATAATAAATTAATAATTTTATTTAAATTAAATTTAATTTTAAATATAAAATATTAAATATTTTAAATATTAAATAAATAATTTAATTATTATTTAAATTTATTATTATTTTTAAATAATATATTTTAAAATTTTTTATTAATTTAATATTTTATTTATAAATAATAATATTAATTTTAAATATTTATTTAATATAAAATATATTTAATATTAATTATATAAATAATTATTTATAATAATAAAATTAAAATTATTATTAAAATATATATAAATAAAATATTTAAATATTTAAAAAAAATTAATATTAAAATATATAAATAAAATATAAATATAATAATTAATATAATAATAAAATAAAAATAAATATTATATTTATTTAATATTTTAAATAATATTATATAATAATATAAAATTAAATATATAAAAAATATATATATAATATATATATTATAATATTATAAAATATTAATATAATTAATAATTTATATAATTAAATAATATAATATATAATATATTAATAATAAATATTAATAAATTATTAATTATTATAAAATATATTTTTAATATATATATTATATTTTTATTTATAATTTATAATATATAATTAATTATTAAAAAAATATTTTTTATAATATTTATAATTTATATAATATTTATTATTTTATATTATTTAATATATTATTTATAAAAAATAATATATATTTTTATTATAAAATATATATTTTAATTATTTATTTATTTAATAAATTATTATATTAATAAATATTATATAATAAATTATTTTAATATTTAAAATAATAAAATAAAAAATTTTAATTTAATTATAATATTAATATTATTTTAATTATATTTTAATATATTATAATTATATAAATATAATTTTATATAATTAATAATTAATATTATTTTAATATAAATTAATATATTTATAATATTATTATAATTAAATTATTTTATAATTTTTAATATAATATATTTAATTATATTAATATTTATATTAATAAATATATTATAATAATATTAATTATTATAAATTTTAAATTTTAATATTATTAAATTATATTTATATATTAAAATATTTTTATTATTTTATATTAATATAATAATTTTTTTATTTATTAATATTAAATATTATTTTTATTATTTAATAATAATTATTTAATTATATATTTTATTAAATAATTTAAATTATATTATTAATTTTATTAAATTTATTATATATTATTATTTATAATTATTATTATAATATTAAATATTATAAATAATTATATTAAAAATATAAAATTTTAATTTTATATTATTTAATATATATAATAATTTTTAAATAATTATAATTTATTATATAATTATAAATTTAATAATTAAATAATATATTTTATAATTAAATATAAAATAATTATTATTTATTTAATTATAATTAATTTATTATAATAAATTTATAAATAATAATATAAATAATATATTAATATAAAAATAAATATATAATATTATATTAATAATTATAATATTATAATATAATAAATATAATTTTATTTTATTTAAAAATAAAATAATTTATATAATAATTTTAATTATTTATATTTATAAAATTTTATATTATAATTAATATATATAAAATATATATTTATAATATTAATAATATAAAATTATATAATAAATATAATTTATATATTTTATTAATAATTATATTAATATTTTTTATATTATAATATTTTATAATAAATTTATTTTTATATTAAATAAAATTATATTATATAATATATTATAATTATTAATTATATAATATAAATTTATTTTTATTTATAATATATTAAATATTATTATTTTATATTTAAAATAAATAATTATATTAATTTATTATTTATATATTATATAATTATATAAATTAAAAAAAAATTTAATTAAAATATTAATATTAAATATAAAAAATAAATATTTTATAAAATATTTTATTAAAATAAAAAAAATATAAATAATTTATATATATAATATAATAAATATATATTTATAAATTATAATATTAATATTTAAATATAAAAATATAATATAATAAATAAAAATTTAATATAATAATATATTAATTTTATAATATATTAAATAATTTATAATAATATATAATAAATTAATTTAAAATAAATATAATTATTTATAAATTAATAATAAATAAAATAAATAATATTTAATAATTATATATAATAATATATTAAATATAATAAAATTATTATAAAATATTAATTTATCTATAATATTTATTATAATATATTAATTTATAATTTTAAATAATATTTTTATAATTAATAAAATTTATTATTAATAATTTTAAAATAAAAATTATTTATAAATATATAAAATAATTAAAAATATATATTTATTATAATTTATTAATTAATTATAATAAATAAATATTAATTATTATATAAAATATAAATAATAATAATTATTATATTTAATATAATTTTATTAATAATATATAAATATTAATATATATATTTATTTATTATATATATATTAATTTAAAAATAATTTTTAATATTAATATTATTTATAATATAAATAAAAATATTAAATATATAATAATTAATATTTAAATTATTTTTTATTAATTATTTTAATTATTAAATATTAAAATTAAATTTTATTATATATAATTTATAAATAATAAATTATATAATAAATTAATAAATTAATATATATTTTAATTATAATATAATATTAATAAAATATATTTATTAATTTATAAATATTATATTTATATAATATTAATAATAAAAATAAATAAAAATATAAATATTTTAAATTATATTATAATTAATTTTAATATATATAATATAAATAATAATATTATATTTAATATTTTTAATTATATTAATATTATAATATTAAATATTTAATTAATTTTATTTTTTATAATATAATTTTATTAATTAAATAAAATTTAAATATATTATATTATAAATATAAATATTAAATTTATTTAATATTAAATTAATATATTTAATTAAATATAATATAAAAAATATAAATATATAATATTTAATTAAATTTTTATATAATATTATAATTATATATTTAAAATATTTAAATAAATTTTATATTATTTATTTATTATATAATAAATTTAATTTTTATAAATTAATTATAAATATTAATTAATTTATATATATATATTATAATATAATTATATTTAATATTATTTAATTTTATTAAATTATATAAATTAATATATTTAATATAATAATAATTTATATAAAAATATTATTTAATATTTAAAAATATTAAATATAAATATTATTATTTATATATAATATTTTAATTAAATTAATTTTATTTTAAAATTATAATATAATATTATTTTATTTATTATAATTTTATATAAATTTATAATATTTATAAATATTTATTTATTTTTTAATATTTTAATTATTTATTAATTTAATATAAATAAAATTATATTTATTTATATTTTTTATAATATTTATATATATTTAATTTTTTTTATAATATATTATATTTTTTTATTTATATATTATTATTTTATAATATTTTATTTTAATTATATTTAATAATTTTATATAATTTAATTTAAATTAAAAATATAATTTATTATAATATTAAAAAAATTATTTTAAAATATAAAAAATTCTATATAATATTTATATATTATAAAATATATATTATTTAAATTAATAATTTATTTATTTATATTAAAAATATTATATTATATATATAAAATATAATTAAATAAATAAAATTAATTTTATAATTAAAATTATATATTATTATATATATAATATTTAATTATAATATAATTATAATTTAATATATATAATAATTTATAATTATATATATTATAATTAAAATTAATAAATATTTATAATTAAAATAATTTATATATAAATTAATATAAATAATATATTTAAATTTATAATTTATAATATTATTAAATATTAATATTATTAATAAAATTTAATTTTAATAATATTAATTATATATATAATAATATTATATTAATTTATATTTTTAAAATATTTTATAATAAATAATAATTAATTTAATTTTATATTATTTTATTATATATTAATATTTATATTTTATAATTTATATATATTATAATTATATTAAAATAATTAATTAATTTTTTTTAATATATTAAATAATTTATATTTTAATATAATTATATATTTATAAATAATTATATTATTTTATAATAATTTATTTATTTTATAATTATATTTATTATTTATATAAATATAATAAAATTATAATAATATAATTATTATATTTATTTTAAAATTTTTTTAATTATAAAATTTTAATATTATATATAAATTATAATTAATTATTATAATATTATTTTAATTTAATTTAATTAAATTATAATTATTTATATATTTAATAATATAATTATAATTTATTTTATTTTAAATATAATATAATAATATTTAATATAAATTTATTTATTTAATTATTATTAATTTAAATAAATTATTAATAATATTTATATATAATAATATATATAATTTTATTATAAATATAATAAATAATTTATATAAATATTATAAATATTTTTAATTTTATATATTATAATTTTTTAAAATTTAAATATTATTTTAAATTAAAAATATAATTATATAATATATTTTATAATATATATAAATTTAAATTTTTTATAAAATTATATTATAAAATAAATATATAATTTTATTATAATAAATATAATTATATATATATTATAATAATTATTTTTTTAATAAATATATTATAATATTTTTTAATTAAAAATAAAAAATTTTAAATATAAATATATTATAAATTAAATATAAAATTTTTTATATAATTAATTTATAATTTTAATAAATTAAATAATATATATATATAATAAAATTTAATAATAAATTATTAATAATATTAAAATTTATAAATAATATTATATAATAATATTAAATATTAAAAATAATTAATATTTAAAAATAAATATATAAAAAAATAATAAATTTATAAAAATATATAAATAATAAATTTAAAAATAAATATATAATTTAATAAATAAAATAAAATTATTTATAATAAATAATTTATAATTAATAATATATATAATAATTATAAAATTTTTTAATAAAAATTTATAAATAAATTATATTATTTAAATATATAATAAATTATTAAATATAAAATTATAAATAATAAATTAAATAATATTTAATTATTAAATAAAAATTTATATAATATTAAAATATATTATTTATTATAATAATAAATTTTTTTATAATAATATAATAAATTTAAATAATATAATAAATATTATAATATATATTATATTAAAATAAATAATAATATTTAATTAAAATTAATATAAATATAAAATTATAAAATATTTTATTAAATTAATTATAAAATAAAATTAATAATATAAATAAAATTATAAAAAAAAATAAATAATTTTATTATAAATATAATAAATTATAAATTAATAAATATAAATAATAAATATAATATTTTATAATATAATATATAATTAATAAATAATAATAAATTAATTATAAAAAATAATTTATAATAATTATTTATTAATTATAAATTAAATAAAAAATTTATTATTTTATATTTTATTTTTTAATTATTATATTTAATATAATATTAATATAAAATTATTAATAAATATTAAAAATTTATTAAATTAATAATTATTAAAATAATTAAAAATAATTAATTTTTATAATATAAAAATAAATTAATTTTTAAATATAATTATTAAAATAATATTTAAATAATAAATAAATTAATAAAATTATAAATTAAAAAATTAAAAATTTTTATATTAAAATTATAATATTATTAAATAAATAAATAAATATAATTTAATATTATATTTTAAATAAATAAAATATATTAATAAATTAAATAAATAAATATTAATAAATAATATTTAATATAATATTAATAAATTTAATAATAAATATAAAAATAATTATATATTAAAAATAATATAAAATAAAATTATTAAATAATTATATTTATAATAATAAAATATAATTAAATAATTTAAATAAATTATATAATATTAATAATAAAAAATAAAATAATATAAAAAATAAAAATATAAAATAATATAAATTAATAAAAAATTAAATAAAAATAATATTTATTATTAAAAATAAAAATATATTAAAATTTAATAATAAAAATAAAAATAATTTATATATATAAAAATTTTATAAATTAATATATAAATAAAATATTTTATTATATTATAATTTAATTAAATAATATAATAATTATTAATTTTAATAAAATAAATATTTATAAATAATTATAATTAATTAAATAATTAAATTATATAATATAAAATTAAATTTAATTAATAAAATATAAAAAAATAAATTAAATAATAATTAAAAAAATATATTATAAATATATAAAAAATAAATTTAATAAATTATATAAAATAAAATTTTAATTATAATAAATTTTATATTATAATTTTAAATATTTAAAATTTATAATAAATATAAAATTAAATATAATTTAATAAAATTAATTTTAAATATATAATATTTTATATAAATTAAAAATTAATAATTTTTAATAATAAATTAATAAAATAATAAAATAAAAATTTTTTAAATTATTTTTTTTTAAATATTTTTAATATATTTATTAAATATAAAATATTATTTAAATTTTATATAAATATTAAATAATATATAAAAATAAATATTTTAAATTTAAAAAAAAATATAAATTATAAAAAATATTATAATTTAATTATTTTATTTATTAAATATAAATAATTTAATTAAATAATATATTTTATATAAAATTTTATTATTTATTAATAAAATATTAATTTAATTTTATTTATTATATAAATAAAATATATTTAATTAATTTATTAAATATAAATTAATATAATTTATATATTAAAATAATAATTTTTAAAAAAATATATAATATATTAAAATTAATAATATTTATTTAATAAATTAAAAATTTATATAAAATTATATAAATAAATTTAATAATTTTATAATAAATAATTTAAAAAAATTATATTTAAATAATATATATTTAATATATATTAATATATAATAAAATATTATTATATATATATTATATAATATAATATAAATAATAATAATTATAATTTTTATTATTAAAATATAATTATTAAATATTTATAAAAAAATATTTTTATTATATAATAATATAAATATATTAAAAATAATATATTTAATATAATTATATTAATAAATTATAATAATTAAATAATATTAATATAAAAATAATAAATAAAATTATATAATATATATATATTAATAATAAATAAAATAATTTAAATAATAAATAAATATTTAATAATAATATAATTTAAAATTAAATATTATTAATAAAAAATATTATAATATATAATTATATTTTATAATAATATTTATATATAAAAATATAAATTAAATAAATATTTATATAAATATATTAATAAAATAAATTTAAAAAATATTAAATAAAATATATAATAAAATTAAAAATATATTTATTAATAATTATTTATAATATATTTATAATATATTAAATTTAATTAATATAAATAATATTAATATATTAAATAATTATTAGATATTTATTAAATTATTTAATAATATTATAATATTATAATATTAAATAAATAAATATATTTATAAATATAAAATAATTTATTAATAATATATATAAATATATAAATAATATATAAAATAATATTTAATATTATATTAATTAATAAAAATAATTATAATAATTAATTAATAATTAATATAATAATATAATTTTTATAAATTTATAAATATAATTATTAATTTAATAATTTATTAAAAATAATAATAAAATATAATAATATAAAATTATAAATAAAATATTAAATTAAATAAAATATTAATAATTAATATAATATTAAAATAAATTATAATATATTAAATAATAATAAAAATAATTTATAAAATATTAATTAATATAAATATATTATAAAAATATAATTTTAAATATTAATAAATTATAATATAAAATAAAATTATTTATAAATTATAATATATTAAATAATAAAATATTATATAAAATAATAAAATAATTAATTAAATATTAAATTTATTAAAATAAATAAAATATATATAATTATAATAAAATTAATAATAAAATATATAAATATAATATAATAAAATATTAATAAAATAAAAAAAATAAAAATATAATTTATATAAATATTATAATAATAAATATAAAATATTAAATAAATAAAATTAATAAAATTATAAATATTTATATAATTAATAAAATAAAAAATTATATAAATATTAAAATAAATTTAATATAATAAAATTAAATTTATAAATATAATAAATTAAAAAATAAATAATAAAAAAATATAATAAATAATTAAATAAAATATATTAATATAAATAATAAATATTTATAAATTTAAAAATTATTAATAATTTAAAAATAATATATAAATATTATAAAAAATAAATATAAAAATAATTTATAATATAAAATATAATATAAAAATTATTAAAATTTATATAATAAATATTTAATAATATATTAATAATATAAATTTTAAATAATAATTTATAATTTATATAAAAAATTATAAAAATATTATAATTAATAAAATTTAATATAATAAATAATTTAATAATAAAAAAATTAAATATAAATTTTTATAATTATTAAAATATAATAATTTAAAAAAATAAATATATTATAATATAAAATATAAATAAAAATAATTAATTTTATAAATATATTTTTAAATTTAAAAAATAATAAAATAATTTTAATAAATATTAAATTATAAAAATATTTTATTAAAATATATATAAAATAAAAAATTATAAAAATTATATAAAAAAATAAATAATTATATAAAAATAAATAATAATAAATAAATTTATAAATAATAAATTTTATTATAAATATTATAAATAATATTTTTAAAATTATAATAAAATATTAAATTAAAAATAAATAATATTAAAATTTAAAAAAAATAAAATAATAATTATAATAATATAAATAATATATAAAAATTATTAATATAAAAATATAAAAATAAATAAAATTTAATTATAAATATATTAATATATAAAATATTTTTAATAATAAAATATAATAATATTATATAAATAAAATAAATAAATAAATAATAATTTAATAATTAAATAATAAATAATTAATATTAAATAATATAAAAAATATAATTTATAATAAAATTAAAATTATAAATATAAAATATTTAATAATAATATAATATAAATTATAAAAATTAATATATTTATAAAAATTATAAATAAATAAATAAAATAAAATATTATAATAAATTAAATAAAATAATATTTTAAATATAAAATAATAAAAATTATAATTATTTAATTATTATAAATAAATAATAATATAATATTATTATATAAATTTAATATAAAAATAAAATAATAAATATTTTAATAAAATATAATAATAATATTAATATAATATAAAAAATAATAATTTAAAAATATATAATTAATATTTATATTTAATTAAATATAAAATTTAATAAATTTAAAAAAATAATTATAATAAAAAATTTTATTTTAAAATTAATAAATAATTTTAAATAATTATAAATTAAATTTTTTTTTTTAATTAAAAATAAAAATAATAATTATATTTAAAATATTTATAAATTATTTATTAATTAAATTAATAATTAATAAATAAAAAAAAAATTAAAAAAATAATTAATTTAAATAATAATTAATTTAATATTATATTATTTTTTTTTTAATTATAGAATTAATATTTATAAAAATATAATATTTAATAATTATAAAATAAATTAAAATATAATAATAATAAAAAAAATAATAAATATAAAAATAATTTTTGATTTTTTAAAATATAAATTAATTTTAAAAAAAATTAAAAATAAATAATATAAATATAATAATTAAATTTTTTTCACACAGTGCCTGGCAAAACAAGGTAAAACCACTCTCTGATGGGGATTGTAATCAAAAGGTGTCATAGTTTTCTTAAATCCTTTTTTTCCATGACTTCCCTAATCAGGACAAAACGCATCGTATCACTGAGGCGCTACTTAGCAAAGGTCGCCCTGTTACTGTTAAATCAATTTGCTTAAAAGCACGGATACAAATAATGCAAGACTATCTTATCTTATCTATACAGACGCTCCTTATATGCAGAAGATAATTGCGTCCACAGACCATGACATTATGATCTATTGGCCGTCAGTACCATTCGGAGCTGGTGACTCAGAGACGCGGGAACAATCCTTGCCTTCACATGGATTGAACCCGCGACCATCGTACGACAGTCGAGCAGCCCGCAGCCACTACGACACCGCGCCCCAATAGTTTGTTGCGTTATGCTGTTGGATTTATAAGATGAGACCTGTTAAATTGACATCTTTGCCCGAAAAAACACAAGGAATTATTTATTTACAATGCTATGTGAAGCTGCACAAGACCAGGTAAATTATTGTCAATTTCTAGCGATGGTGCGCCTTGCAAGTTAAGAACAACATCTGGCTCATATAGTGCTTTGTTAAAGTTGCCAAACATCCATTTATTCAGTTTCATTGTCTCAATTACCAAGAAACTCTTTGGGCGCGTTGACAGCTGCAAAATATTAGACGATTCTCTCAAGCTGTCACCAAAATGGTGAATAAATCATTGCACGAGCTCTTTAATTGTCGAAAGTTTCAAGCACATATTGACACTTGGGCGTAGGGAAGGGGGGGCATTTGCCCCCCTCCCTACATTTGAGGGAAAAAAATAATTTATAAATGCATTAATAAATGTTGTATTTTAGCTATTACAGCACTAAATTTGTAAGTCTTATTAATTTCTAAGGCTTTTTTCAACCCTTATTTTATACTGAGTTGAATTTAATTGAAAATTGTACCTGTATGGCATTGCCAGTTAAAATATTTAAAAAAAAGTGGGATTTTTTTTGCCCCACCGCACCCCACCCTGGAAAAATTCCTATGCGACGCCCATGCTTATTGATGAGTTCATGAACAGTAATAACACTTGATGTGTACAATAATGTACTGATGGTTGAACAAAGGACGGATTTACAGAGATTTGAAAGCTGCTTTGGATAAAATGGGATATTTTTTAATGGAAAAGAGCAGTATAATAGTATTATCCACAGCTCACTGATATTGATCTGACTTAACAAACGTTATGTTTTTGTTTTTTTAAATAGATTTTATAGAACACTTCAATGTACTGAACAGTAAACAAGTAAACTGCAAGGCCGAGAAAAATAGCAGAAAGGATATTTTGCGATATAAAAACATTTGAAAGTAAACATTTGTGTTACAACTTCATACAACAGCCAAAATTCATTAATTACGCAAAACCAGTCGATTTCCCCCGTAATATTGTTGTTGTTGTTTTTTGTGTGTGTATTGTTGAAAAACTTCTTCTTGTTTTTTCTAAGTCTTAAGACAAGTGTGGTGTTGTTTTGATAAGTCCACCCAATATCGGGTTTAATTCATGGAGTGTTGGCTCTTTGTTGTAATACGTGCGTTTTTATACACGCTTTTATGTGCAGTAGATAGGTTACACATCCGATTTCACCTGTTTTCATAGAAATTTTTTTATTTCTTCTCTTTAGTGCACTTTCTATATGTAAATAAAAGCGCGTCCTTTTAAAAAAATACTTTTTTTACATTATTTTATTTTAAAGATGAAAAAGTTAGTTCCACAATGCGTAAGTAGGACTGTATGTACCCCAGTGTGACAAGCTTTTTGATAAACATGACACCTTTAAACATTAGAAATAAGGCATCCCTCTCCACATCCCACTAGGTTCAGTAATTAATTTAAAAACTGAAAAGCTGTTTAAGTGCCTATTACAAAGTGAAATACCAAATAGTACGTATAAGAAAATAATACAGACTAGTCCGAGACAAGTAGCGGCACAAAGACATCGTTCCGCTATTCTTCTTTCAGATGCTAAACATTCAAGTATTTCAAGTTTAATGTAACATTCTTTTTAATACTAATAATACTCAAACTTTTTTTCTATTTAGAAAGCATATCTTGACAAGATGTAATAAAACGTCTTCGGAAGTTTGAATCAGATGTTAAAAGTTACACTGGCTGAGTGCAAGAACAGATTAAAATCAAATAACTCGTGTCAGCATCACTAGAAAAATATGTTGTCTACATATTTTATATATGAATGCTACAAGAATCACCAATGTATGCTGATGTATTTTTGTCAATCATTTCTTGTTTGCAGCAAACGCTGGCTATGTAAGGTTGTGTGTACATCAATTTGTCATTAAATAATTCGTATCATTTTCTAAGGTTGTTGCATTTTAGGATGCTGCTGCTGCTAGATGTAATGCAGAAGCTGCTGTTGAGAATGTTGTGTTGAGCTTGAGTTGCTGAAGCGCTGCTGTTTTCGTGATGGGGTGGGCAAAAGGATTATTGAAAAGCTGAAAAATGGCAGCCGTTGCTGATGTAGCAACTGTGCTGCTGATGAGTTGCTGTAGTTAGGTTTTGTTGCTGCAGGTTGTTCGGGGGAGTGAACTGGGTTGTTGCCGCGGACCTGGTTTTGAAGAGAGTTGACTGCTGTTGACCTTTTGTTGCAGCTGCTGATGCTGTTATGTAGGCTTGTTGAGGTGTGGCTGGTGGTGGCCAGGCTTCTGTGATTGAGGTGATTGTAGGTCACAATGAGGTCGAGTTGTTGAGGCGGATAAGTCTGGTGTAGATACTGCTGTCTCAGTGTATGGGAGGTGGTGGCGGTTGTTGTTGTACTAGGCCTGTCCAAAAGGATGCACATTAAAATGACATGTGGTTTAATTTGTAGTTTAATATATATGCTTGCTTATAAATGACATCTTTAGACTTATCATTTATTGGGTAAAGTTAAGTTCAAATACGAATTGTCATAGATTTGGAATTGTTCATTCTAAAAAATTTCAAAGCATAAATATTTAATTTTAGAAAAGTGAATTTCAGCCTACGCTGTATACGGGGCCGTCCATAAATGATGTCACGCGATTTTGCGGATTTTTTACCCCCTCCCGCCTCGTCACACGTCGTCACAAAACTTAGAGCCCCTCTAATATGACTCACAAAGCTTTGCGCGCGCATAAAAGCCGCATTTTATTTGAAAATGAGCATGTTCAAATAACTTTTTTTGTCATTATAATTTAGTGCGGGTGTCAGAAGTCAACCCGCGGCAAACACGACCAGCGCTTAATTTTAACTGGCCGCGGCACATCTTAAATGACAATTGACGGACGTATTTTTCTGTACGATATTATAATTTATTTTTAAAAAGTCGAAATTCTGTTCGATTTGACTATATTAAACGTCATTAAATAAATATGTAAGCAATCAAATATTAAGAGAATTTATTAAAGTTACGCGTTTTTTGATGTGACGTTACATTTCTTAAACACCCTCTCCCCCTCGTCACAAAAGTGTTACTAGGTGCGTGACGTGATTTTATGGACGGCCCCACATTCATACAGTATTGAATGATGCAGTGTGCTAAAGAATAATCGGACAAATTGCAGGCCTACGTTACCGCCCCGGTCACTTCTGAACCCTTTACACCCAAGATATCACAATTAAACTTACTGCGAGAAGATAATCCATCGCCCACACCCACACATCGGTACACTCACATACTTTTTTAAATTAATTTCTTAAAATTAAATTAATTATAATGAAATTGGATAAAATGTTTCGAGGAAATTGTCAGCAAGAGACTCATGATACTAACGATTACGCTCATTAATTAAATATTGTATATCACACAGTCGCTAACCATTCGAAAAAAGCTTACTTTCATTGATTATTCATATAACTTGACAATGTTCTTGTAACTCAAGTACAATAACGCACTTATAAAAAAAGTAACACATATCCTCAAAATAAACAACATATTGTTAATGTTAACCTAACGGCTACTACTGCCAGCAATGATTTCCTAGAACTGACCTAATCTGTAAAACTGTTGGTTTAAGCGAGTTAGACGACAACCAACTCTCGATTCTTCTTCTTTTCATCCTCAAACTGTTTGTCGATGGACGCCCGCTCGGCCATAAGAGAGGACTTTTCTTTTTGTAAGTTAGGCAGACTCAGCTGTAGCTTGGACAAGAACTCATTTTTGCGCCTGTCTGATTGTTTGAGCTCTTGTGCTGTGTGGTCAATAAATAAAATAGAAATGAATCAAAATCACCCTTAGCACTAGTTTATGTTTTAGAATGTTTGCTTTAAACGACTATTTAAATGAGCTGATACAATAAATCAAAACATCTCTTTTTTAAAAAAAAATACCTTCTTTCTGACAACGACGGCGTATATGGCCAGAAATTTCTTTTGCAGACGTTTAAGTGCAATTTGATGTTTAAGCTGTAGCCGTTCCGTTTGTTGATATACTTTTCTGGCGTCCATTTCTGCCTGTACACTGACGCTGGCTGTCTGCACGCCGGCGGCTTCTGGCCAGATCTCAACAATCTGGAAGGCAGACTCCGACGAATCGTCCTCGATGGTATGCTCAGTTTGTGTTGAGGAGCTCTCAAAATTGATAAACTCTGTCATAGTCTGTGCAACACTGAAGATAGAATAAGAGAGCTTCGTTTTGTTGTCGTAAAACATATGTGTTAATCAAACGTATCTTTATGAGGATACCAATTAATGCTATATACTTAACCCCTTTAGTACACTATAGCACACACACATTTCATGCCACGGAACT
This sequence comes from Ampullaceana balthica, assembly GCA_944989445.1. Classification (NCBI taxonomy): domain Eukaryota; kingdom Metazoa; phylum Mollusca; class Gastropoda; family Lymnaeidae; genus Ampullaceana; species Ampullaceana balthica. The sequence continues at coordinate 203,193 of CALYLW010000383.1, read as the reverse complement.
ATGCTAATTATTATAGCAACCACCTTTGCATATTGCTAAAAAGCATCTACTAAATTACAAAATTTTTGTTCGATTTCTAGTTACATAAATAATTTATGTGTTTCAATAAAAAATATTAAGCACCAAACACTAACTGGTACTTTGTAAAAGCCTATTTAGTTAAGAAATCGGGTATTTTTTATGTTAAGTAAGAAATATGATATTTGTCTTCTATCTGTTTAGTAAAAATTGATTTCGATGACAAGACTCTTTTTAAAACCATTTTAAAAATTATTTGCAATAACTAAAACAATTTATTAAAGTGTTGATTTAACCATAAATTACGTCATGCGATGTTGGCCGATTTTTCACACCACCCCCCCTCGTGACACAAGTTAGATCCCACTCCAATATTACGATACAGAGCTGTGCACCATAAAAAAGCTTTTTTTTATATATATTTGAAAATGAGCATGTTTCAAATCCCTTTTTTTTGTCATATAAGTATTTATTTAGTGTAGGCCTATTAAAGTAACACACTTGAAGCCATGTAAAACGTCATTAAATAAATTGTAAGCAATCAAATATTTAAGTGGAACTTTAATTTAAAGTTGCGAGTTTTTTTTACGTGACGTCACAAATCTTAACCCCACTCCCCCTCGTCACAATTGTGTGACACACACACACATTTTTGCTGTACGCCACGTCATTTATGAACGGCCCCATTACTCTTTTAATAAACATGAAATACTATAATTGACTAGTTTAGGTTAAGAGAGATTTCAACTCATCTTTTCTATGACACTCAGTTAATTGTGAAACGATTTTTAAAAAATTGTTTCGGATATATGCGAACATTAATTCTTGTAATGGACATTTAAAAACAGATTCCGGAACAGGAGATCAATGAGCGCCCGCTAAATATAGCTGTTCACATTTTGAGTTGCCTCCACTGTATGCATTTTGTAATTAGAGCTGCTAAGTGCCTTACTTAAGAAGTGGTTCTGGGTATGATTATACAGTGGGGTAGGATTAGGTTTATATGTTTAGGGAAATAAATATGTGGTAGGGTTACCTTTCAAATCGTTCATAAAATTACCATGACATTACTATAGGTAAGTTGTAAATAATATAAGTATAAGTATAAGCGGACAACTAAACATCAGCTTGGGTTAACTATAAACACCACAAGTAATAAAGAAAACAAAATTATATTAATTAGACCGACCTGCATTCAGCAGACCACAAGCCGGCGCTATATTTCGTGTCAGGGTAGACGTCTGTCATTGTGGAAGTCTCTGTAAAGATTTGTTTAGAAGTGCTCAGGCTTGTGATATCAATGCTTTTCTCTGAGTCAATGCTCGGCGGTTCATCATTAGTCGATGAGCATACTTCCTGAGATCCCGAGGCTAGGTTCTCTTTTATTTCATATTTTTCTTTATGGTCCAAGTCTTCAACATATGCTGTATTATTCGAGGATGATGCAACTTTGTTTGACGCATTAAATCCGTCACTACCATCAGAATCCATTGCGTTGTGAGCTTCCTTTGCTTCAAACATTCCTGAATCTTCATATAACTCGACGCCCTTTTCATCTGCAGGATTGAATCTTTCGGCTAATTTTTCAATGGAACTTTCATCGTCTTTTTGAGGTTTGGAATCAACTAAATGGGGTATTATTACGTCATCATTGTCAGGGGAACCAGAAGAAGTCTTTGAGGATGGAAGCTTTGTTGAATTGAGCAGTGACCTTTCAACTATAGGCACTGTGCGCTCGCTGTGTACAAACTTCCGCGATGTAGTTATCGGAGCCTTAATTAAGACTTGTAGTTTCCTCACTACAATTTCTGTGAGGTTATTAGCTAAAAATGAAACAAAGAGAAAAGAATAGTACAAAGAGAAAAGAATAGCACAAAGAGAAAATAATAGTAACATTGAGCACTTAAGTAACTTTTATAAGCTTTTGGCCAAAATTGTTCTTAAAATTGCTATAATTTTTAAAAAATAAACACGTTACAAAAGTGCACATCATCATGACATGCGAATGAATAGTCACAAGTCTTTATCGATTGTAGATAAATTAATTTTTTACATATGTATTTATATTTGCAGACTTAATTATTAACAAGACATTAATTTGTGCATATTAAACATTTAACTTTTCAGTTTATTTTCAAAATATCTAAAAATAGCACGCATAAAAAAACTTAAATTATAGGGATTGATTTTATTTGATAAAAAATAAATCATTTATTTTAGAATTTTCTGTAGTAATTGTTTTAAAGATCAAAATAATGTGCTTTTAATGTTTATTTACTTTATTGCCATCATCTTGAAAGTGGTGCCATTAACGGTCCTGTTTTATTAATTATTGTTTTTTTTAAAAATACATATTAAATAATTTATAAATACACAATCTTTAAACACTGCATGTTATTTCATTTTTTGGAACTTCGGTCTATGTCATAATTATGAAATGTGTAGTGATTCATGAATCCGTGCATTCATCATCCAATATTGTTAAATTACCTTCTAAACAGATGAAAACTAACAGAAGTACCAGCCCAACTAAGGATGTATGCATGATGAGGTCCTGTTAAAATACAAAACTTATTGGCAAACGTTACAAAGTGAAAATAGTTATGAGGTCGAAAGCTTAAAATAACTAAGACCGATTGAATGATTTTATTATGGTTTGAAATCCTCTAACTCAGTGGTTCCCAACCTGTGGTCCGTGGACCACTAGTGGTCCGCGGAAATCTCCCTGCTGGCTCGCGAGCAGAGGATGAAATTTTAATCTTTTAAAGGCTAGCGTTATTCACACAGCTGTTGGAATATTGTCTAACGTTATTCCCACAGCTGTGGGAATATTGTCTAGCGTTATTCACACAGCTGTGGGAATATTGTCTAGCGTTATTCACACAGCCAAATAAATGTTACAATTATACTGACTTTATACGACTAACACAGCTTGCCTCCACCTAACCACACCTCTAGCAATGCTCACGATGACAATCGATTCTTTAAAATTATAACTATATATTACCAATAAAATACCAATGCGCATACGTGACTGTGTGAATAACGGTAGACAATATTCCCACAGCTGTACGAATAATCACTCCGTTTTTTAAAAATTAAAATTAAATTACAAAAAGGTATAAACGTTGTTACTTTAAAAAAACATATTGATTAATTTTAATCACTCGATGACGATAGCTTCGAAAATAATATGTTTTGGTTCTATGTTTACTTTTAGCTTTACCGGAAATTACGTGATATCACACTAGATTCTAGAATGCTATAATTGTTATCTTGACAATTAGAATTTTAGAGGAAAAAAACGTTGAGTAAATTAGCCTTACATTAATATTACTATTATGTAAGTAATAAATTAATTAAATTGATTAAACATATGGAATGGATACATTTCTAATAAATAAAACAACCGAACATAAGGGCAACAATGATTCCTCAGAGTCAACGTCACAATCCATGTGTGAATTATTATTAAATGCAATTCCGGAAACAAAAATACGGATTGCCATATCACGGTATGATGAAGATATTCGCGCTTTGGGTTTATATGGGTCATAGTAAATGATCAACCCAGATCAGAGTTTTTAGTATCCCCGCCAATTTTTGAAGAACTGAATAAACTTAATTGATCTCCTCTGCAAGGAAAGCAGACACACTTAAAACTACTTTAAGTCACAAAGTGTTTGCTTTTACGAAAATGACGAGTATCTTAGGCTTACTTTGACACGTTTGATCAATTGTAGGAATTCACCGAGAAACAAGAAAATGTTGAAAAATAAACAAATGTTTATAACTTTTATTTCGAACCATGTTCAATCACTCCAGGATCAATTTAACTTCTACTTTGGTGATTTGAACATTCAGAGTTTTTCCGTGTGCTCCAGTCCGTTTCTTGCACTAATTGACTCATAAAATTTACCAACATCAAATTTAAATCAATTCATTGACCTGATCAGCAATACTGCTTTGAATATGTTGCATCAGAAAGTGAGTTTGATGAATCTTTGGAGTCCTCAGAAAGCTTTAAAAATACTTTTAACCTTTGCAATATCATATATTTATGAATGCGGATTTTCTGCATTGGTTACAATCAAAACAAAACATCTTTCCCGACTTGAGGATGAACTACCACGGAGTCTTTCAAGAATTACACCTCGTTTGGATGTGCTTTGCTCAAATGTGATAACTCAAGACCGCACTAAAAGAACTAATATAGCAATCTTACTTATGCCAACTACTGTTTAACGCCAGTCGAGCGCACTGCCACTCGTCCGTATAGTTTTTACTAACTTACATGTATAATAGTAACTAGTTATATACAAAGTATAATTATATATAAATTTCCATGGGAGTAGCAACATTTTAAGTAGTGGTCCGTGGCTAAGGCAAAAATTGTTCAAGTGGTCCATGAACCTCAAAAAAGTTGAGAACCACTGCTCTAACTGTTGTAATTTGTATCAATTCGTTAAACTGATGATTAAAGGGTAAGTGGTGAATTACTTTGTGACAACTCAATGAACTGATGATTGAAGGGTAAGTGGTGAATTACTTTGTGACAACTCAATGAACTGATGATTGAAGGGTAAGTGGTGAATTACTTTGTGACAACTCAATGAACTGATGATTGAAGGGTAAGTGGTGAATTACTTTGTGACAACTCAATGAACTGATGATTGAAGGGTAAGTGGTGAATTACTTGCCCATAGCAGACGAAGAAAAGACTCACTGGTCCAATAATGCGGTATGAGAGCACTCAATATAACAACGCACAAGGCCAGTGTGATACACCACTTCAAAGTCTGGCCCGGCGGTGGTACAACTCGGCTGTTGAGTAGACACACATTGAAAGTAATGTATATGTATGTTACAGGCAAAGTGTGAAATTCAGGCATTCTATAGAATGCCTAGGCAATGTATAGAATGCCTGATGGTTTCAGGCAAAGTATGAAATGATTGCTATTTCATACATTGCTTAGGCATTCTATAGAATGCCGAGATGTCGTCCGGCAAAGAATGTAATTGGCCTACCCCCGCCATTTTTCCAGCCGCTGATGTTGGGGGTGGCACTTTGGTCGTTGTTTGATGATGGCGATCGAAGCCTGTGAGTTTTGAAAGTTATTGTAAGACAGCGTTTAGCTGGTACGAGGTTCCATTACCAAATCAAAATAGTGTCAAAATTCTTCTCACGACGTTAGTTTGTATCATCCGGATGAGATTCCTCAGACGTTCTCCAATAACGTTTCCCGTTGTATTGCTGTGTGACCATGTCGGAAGAGAATGTAGTGCCAGGACAGGAATCACGCCATGTTGACATGCAATGAGTTATCTAAAGTAAGAGCCAATGCTGATGAAAACAGCGTTTTTTTAAAAACAGAAACTGTTACCAAAAATTGGTAGATGATGTGAAAATGGCTAAGACCACCATTAAGCAAGAACCACGGGATTATTGGCTGGTGAAACACTATGATGTCATGATGGGTGGAAAATAAGAGTAAAATGATCTACCCTGTTAAAGTGAGTGCCATTCTGTTTTACGTCGCGGACTCCGAGATATGTGACGTACTTCATAAAGCCCGTTTGGCCAATGGTTATGGAGGACGGGACAGAATGTTGAAAGAACTTTCACCCAAATACAAGAACGCTACCCGTTATGATATTGAACTGTGTATTAACCATAGTGAACCTTGCCAGAAAAAACAAAAAGGCGTCAAAAAAGGCATTGTGGTGAAGCCAATGGTTTTTTCTGAATTTAAATCCCGTTGTCAGGTGGATCTCATCGACTTTCAATCCCATCCTGATGGGGAATACAAGTTTATAATTGTGTATCAAAATCATCTCACCAAGTTCGTGGTTTTCAGGACCCTGAAGACAAAGAGGACAAACAAATTAGCTTACCAGCTCGTAGACATATTTACGTTGCTAGGTGCTCCATGATTCTACAGTCCAATAACGGCAGGGAATTTGGAAACAATACAGCCTAAAGGAGTACTGGTCCACGTTGAAGATTGTTCATTGTAAGCAGCGCCACATACAAAGCCAGGGGAGCGACAAAAGAACTAACCAGGACATGGAAAATATGCAGTGGGCTTGGACGCAAGATGAAATAACTGGCCACTGGAGTGTGGGGTTACAATTCGTCCAACTCAAGAAGAACAGAGCTTTTCATTATGTTATTAAAAGATCACCATACGAAGCTCTCTTTGGCTGCAGAGCTAAAGTAGGCCTAACAACGTCGTCACTACCTGACGATGTTTTACAAGATGTGGAATCAGAGGAAGACCTCGAAGAAATAATACAGAGCGTACATCATGTGATTTATTTTGTATTACTTCCACTTTAAAATACGTAATTATCAATTAAGTCTTTTGTTATACTCTTTTTACACTTTGCCTAAACGAAATCTGGCATTCTATAGAATGCCTAGTATGCACAAGTTTTACAAATTTCATACTTTTCCCGAAACCATCAGTCATTCTATACATTGCCTATAGGCATTCTATAGAATGCGTGATTTCACACATTGCCTGTAACATGTACATTAAAGTGGAGGAGATGCACCTATATACATTTTTTTAATAAAAAATATCATTTGAGGGGATGCAGTTCTACAGTCATTAGTTATTTTTGTGTAGTATCTACCACTGATCAATAGGAAAATTGAACACGTTGGTAGCACGACGTTCGAAACTGCCTGGTGAAGTTTTGAAAAGAGATATTTATAAACATCAGAGATCTTTTAAAATAAATGAGGTGAAACACTGGAATTACACTTGCTAATCAGATGAAACACTGTATTTAAACAATTTAATTGGTAACTAGTGATTTAGTAAAGTTAAATGGCGAATTTGGCGATATGATCGTGGTAATAGGTCATACCATCGTTATAGGTCGTACAGTAGTAGTAATGGTTCATTTGGTTGTCTTTATGGATTATATAATCATCGCAACATGTCGTTAATCCCTTGTAACTGACCATTCAGTCCAGGAATTTTAGCTCTAAGTTCTTCTTACGGCTCTAAAAGTTACACGAACTTACGTTTGAGATGGGGTCTCCACCAGGTTGTTATCGGGATTCGGGCTATTTACTAAGTTTTTGGTCGGACAACAATCAGCTTCTAAGGGGTCAGGAAAGGTTTCACTACTGGGCGCTTCATCCAGCCTACCGCACGGCAAATCGTTCGTGTCAGTGCTGCCTTCTGGCGGACTTCGTTTAATTGTTGAAAAACCGGCATCCTCCTCCGGAGCGACTTTTGTGTCTCCAGCGCCCCTCTCGTCGTGGGGAGCGGTTTTGTACACGGCGTTTAAATTGAAGTCCAAGGGGATGACCTACCAAGGTAACGAAAAATTAGTGTTTACCGTTGTTAGCTCACGATAATACTGGTGAAATCCCTTTAAAAATCTTTACACTTTTGCGTTTTTTTGTAGTTCTATACTTGCCACAAGGAATAAACTTCAAATTCATGCACGGATTTAAGTAATTGAGATTTATGTCTGTTATATAGCCACTCTGTAACCTTTAATATTAAAATTCAAACTATGTTTCCACAAATTTACTTGTCAAGAAATTGATCAATGCCACCATAAGACAAAGAACCACCCTTACTCTTATTACGTTTTTGGCCTTCCACGTTAAAATTTCACATGTTCATTATCATTTTTATATAGTATTATGGGATTAAAAAATATATACATATATATTTCCCCATTTGAAACTAATGTGCTGCAGTAGCTTTTTCTGTCATTGTTAAAAATGTTCAACTTAATTTTCATTTCACAATAAGGAAACTTTCAATCTCATCATTTACCTTCTTTCTATCAGTATCACCTGTAACAGGCTCACCTATAATAGTCACACCTAGCTCTCAAACAAAATATTAGACTTAAGTTATTTGGTGCAAGGTGTTTAGTGTAATAGAATGATACACACCCGCACCCAAACCGAATTACAACAGAAGATTCCACATATCTGCAGACCATTCATTATTAGTTGATAATATATCTCCGCATTGTATACTTCATTGATATTATTCTCTATATTTAAACACTGTTTTAGTATTTAGGTTACTCACCCTGGAAGAAGACGTGCTCTTGTTTATTGTTCCGACAGCAGATGAGAAAACAAACATAGGTGCATCAGCAGACGATGCATCAGAAGGCTGAGTTTTATACGTGATTCTCGCGAGGCGATCTTGTGGAGATGGGTCGGGAAACATGGCGAAGCCTCCCTTGTTGCTAAGCGCAGTACCGTCTCCTTGGCACCACCAGGTAGCTGGAATTCCCAGATTAAAATGAATCCCGTCCCCGCGTGCACCATCGTCTGCGTTAGGATAACGTTTTTTGTCAGCGGGACCCGGGAATCCAGACAATGTGTACGTGTCTTTCATGTTGTCGATACAATTTTGTCTGCAGCGCATGAAACTATCGTTGTCGAGCAAATCATTGTTTTCACGCAGAGGATTATCCCCCCATAGATCTGCATCTGATGGAGTCTCGAAACATGGGATATTCCTGGCAGTACACAAAGGCATCATCTCATCCAAAGGAAATTGATCACACGCAAACATATCGTCAACGCAATCGCAGAAATCTGGCACGCTTGTGTTGTGGTTCAGACACGGCAATTCGTTGTCGTTGTCCAACTGTTCGCTTGGAAGGGAGTGTGCCCTAAGTTCGTACTGGAGGCTATCGTCCATGGACGTGCTGGACGGCAGATAGTCTTGGTTGGTTAGGAAATAAATATTCGGCTCACTTTTGACCTCCCACGGACTTCTAGTACTCTCATGGTCGTACAGACAAAGACTGTCCCTGGTCTTGGCGTCAAATGGCCAATTGAGATTAGATTGTTCCAGAGTGGCATGAGGATTCCCGAACCACGTGTCATTGATCCACGGTTGTTGGTCATCAGCCTCGGGAGATTCGTCGCAACCGTCTTCAAAACTGAATGAAAGCATATCCTCGTCCACAAACCAATCGTCACACTGATCACACGTTTCAGAATACTTGTCTTCCCCTTCTAACTCAAAGGAGCCGTCACTCTCACTACCTCCTGCAGCACACCCATGACCGGGGTTGCTGGTGAAGACGGGGGAATCGTCCTTATCACAGCACTGAAGTTTAGGCGAAATAATTTGGAAAAGCTGATCAATGATGTCAGATTCCTGGAGGATTCCGGCGATATCCCTAATAAAGGGTCGTGATTGGCTGGATAGTGTGCTCCCTAAAATTGTGGTTCTCATGCAGTCACCAAGCAGGTCATGGTTGTGATGGGGAGGGTTGAGGCCAGTTCTACAGTCTTCAGCTTGTGAATAGTGAATATATATAGAAACAAAATAGATTTAATTCACTTTGAAATTTGTATGTAGAAACCCTGAAATTGACCAGAGATGTGGTCAGCTCCAGGGGACTTAATATATAAGTTTGCAGTAAAAAAATGTTTGTGGGAAAAATATTGTAGGACTCTACAATTTAAACTTAATTTGTGGTGTTATATTTTAGTCATTCACGAATAAAAAAAAATAAAATAATCATTTTAATTTTTTTTAAATATCTTAACCCAAAACAATATTATATGATGATTTTGCTGAATTTAAATTTAAAGTATGATTATTGCATGAGCACATAAATATGAATAAATCTGCATTTTGTTAATCATTTAACTATAATCAACTGTAATACTGTATTTACAAACAAACAAACAAAAATAATATTGACCGTTGTTAAATATTTTAAGTCGTAAATATACTTTTACTTTTAGAAATAAACCAATGCACGATGAAATTTAAGTTTTACGAATCTCTTATGTGGCCGCCATCTTTATTTATTGGTTGCTCATCATCTCGAGAGCCAATCTGATTCTGTGTTATCAGGATGATTTTCTCTAAATTATTTTACCTTTTAATGTATGCGACCTTGAAGCAAGTGCTATCCTAGAGATCAAACAATTGCGCAACAATGTCAGCGGGTTGAGTTGACCCAGGCGATAGGAACCACAAGTCAAGCCCAGGTCTGGCCTAAATCTGTTCGGATTCCAGCTTCGATGAAAATTTCGACCGACGGTCATCGCGTCCAGCCTGTGCTGTTGTTGAAGTAAAAAGCCAAACGTCGACCGGCCCCATCCAGCGTAAATGTAAGGTTTCCCTAACTTAGTTCTAGCTCGTTTCAGGTCGTCGTACATGGTGCAATTTGGATCAATAAATTCTTCAGTGCATCGTTTTAACTAACCATAGTTTTGGATTTTACAGTGTAGAAAATGTAAACATGGGTTGTCAACAGGAAATGCGTCATACTTTGTGGAGTGGTGGTCTACGTCACTTTTAGTCGAATAATTCATGTAATTAGAAATTTAATATCAATTTGGATAAAGGAAAGCCCACCAGATATAAAGGGTACCGGGCACCGGGACAAGTAAAGTAGTAATAACACATGAGGTTCAATTATAGCTTGGTAATACAATGTAGCAACAATATAATACAATCTAATCTGATAGACATAAGTTTTAAAACCATTTTCTTGCTCCATTCGCAAGAACAAACACATTAAAATTCTTCTTCTTCCCGTCTGGCATTCGGGCATGGAATGGGTTGCCCGAATAAGCCAGGAAAACAAACACCCTTATATAAACCTTAAAAACTGTAATAAAAATGCCAGACTAGACATAAACCATGGATAAACGTAGGACACAATTATCTTCTGTATAGAAAAAGCGTCTGTAATGTATAAGAGAAAATAATAAAATGCCTGGGACTGACCAAAATCAGAGTGCTACTGCCTTGTATGAATTGGAAGATCTACAAAGTCTAGAGATCCGACCCGAACAAAGGCAGCTGCTAACCAGCAAGCTGTGACGAGCATCCACTCCACTGATATTAACTCTAAGTTTCATTGATATTTATTGTGATCGATTGTGGGATTTAATGTGAGATATATAATTTGATCAACTAACACGAAAGTTCTGAGTCCCCCTGTGTGAGTACTTAGTTTGTGACTAAAAAATTATTTTCTGCTTTTTCATGCGAGATTCTACATTCCTCACTACAGCTGGGCCTCATCTTTTTTTTAAAAAAGTTTTTTTTTGGTTCATTTTATTTTCTACTTTTACGCGTTAACAAAAGCAAAAGATTTGTAAAAGTTAATTTCATTCATGAAGTCCTGTTAAATGCCATGTTAGCCAAAATCATCTAGAAACGAAATTTGTGATCAAAATTTAACATTTTCTATAAATATAAACTTACACATTCTTAACTCCTTTCCAATTGTGCGCTGATCCACTTAGCAGAAAAATATTTTTTTCACAACACATGGATTGTCTATATAAGACATTCTATGAATTCGCTTGATCTATCTGGAATGATTTTCTATACACACTACACATATCATACACACAACACTACTATGCATCACGGGAAGTGTGTCATTTTTAAATCCCTTATATTAACTTCACCGGCGTCTCTCTCTCTCTCTCTCTCTCTCTCTCTCTCTCTCTCTCTCTCTCTCTCTCTCTCTCTCTCTCTCTCTCTCTCTCTGTCTTGGGCTCGGCGGGCGGAAAAACAGAAGTCAAAAATGACCCACTTCCCATGATCCGATCGAACTGAAATTTGGCACACGGACCCGTCTGACCTAACAATGCATCGTATCAAAATTTCAGATCGATCGAACGTACCGTAATTAAATTAATGCATTTTTAGTTTATCCTTATATGAGGTATGTAATTCAAAATTCACTGTTTGTTATTTTTTTTTAAATTCCAGTTCCACGTGAGTTTGAGTTGACGCCGACCGTCGTGTTGACGACGACCGTCGTGCCGACACCCCCTCACATCCCACCCCCATTTATTAAAGACAAGGGACATCACTCAGTGTCAGTCTGTAAATGTTTGAAAATAATCAATACTGTTAGTTATGTCTCATATATAAGGGATTTATAGTCAAAAACTTTGTTTTTACGGGTTTGTTTTATTAAATCCCTTATATTAACTTCGCGGCCGTCTCTCTCTCTCTCTCTCTCTCTCTGTCTTGGGCTCGGCGGGCGGGCGGGCGGAAAAACAGAAGTCAAAAATGACCCACTTCCCATGATCCGATCGAACTGAAATTTGGCACACGGACCCGTCTAACCTAACAATGCATCGTATCAAAATTTCAGATCGATCGAACGTACCGTAATTAAATTAATGCATTTTTAGTTTATCCTTATATGAGGTATGTAATTCAAAATTCACTGTTTGTTATTGTTTTTTTTATTCCAGTTCCACGTGAGTTTGAGTTGACGCCGACCGTCGTGTTGACGACGACCGTCGTGCCGACACCCCCTCACATCCCACCCCCATTTATTAAAGACAAGGGACATCACTCAGTGTCAGTCTGTAAATGTTTAAAAATAATCAATACTGTTAGTTATGTCTCATATATAAGGGATTTATAGTCAAAAACTTTGTTTTTACGGGTTTGTTTTATTAAATCCCTTATATTAACTTCGCGGCCGTCTCTCTCTCTCTGTCTTGGGCTCGGCGGGCGGAAAAACAGAAGTCAAAAATGACCCACTTCCCATGATCCGATCGAACTGAAATTTGGCACACGGACCCGTCTAACCTAACAATGCATCGTATCAAAATTTCAGATCGATCGAACGTACCGTAATTAAATTAATGCATTTTTAGTTTATCCTTATATGAGGTATGTAATTTAAATTCACATTTGTTATTGTTTTTTTGCCACGTGAAATTTTGAGCTGACGCATTGAGGCGACCCAACGAAGCGACGGGCGCTTTTGTTTACATTTTACGTGTCACTCTGAGCTCGGTCAAGCGAATCGGTGACCAGACTTTTCCCCTCTCCCCCCCACCCCTCCCCCACCCACCCCTCCCCCCCACTAGGGTTATGATGCAAAGTTGAGTTAAGACAGATTCAGTCTGTAAATGTTTGAAAATAATCAATACTGTTAGTTATGTCTCATATATAAGGGATTTATAGTCAAAAACTTTGTTTTTACGGGTTTGTTTTATTAAATCCCTTATATTAACTTCAGCGGCCGTCTCTCTCTCTCTCTGTCTTGGGCTCGGCGGGCGGAAAAACAGAAGTCAAAAATGACCCACTTCCCATGATCCGATCGAACTGAAATTTGGCACACGGACCCGTCTGACCTAACAATGCATCGTATCAAAATTTCAGATCGATCGAACGTACCGTAATTAAATTAATGCATTTTTAGTTTATCCTTATATGAGGTATGTAATTCAAAATTCACTGTTTGTTATTGTTTTTTTTCTCCAGTTCCACGTGAGTTTGAGTTGACGCCGACCGTCGTGTTGACGCCGACCGTCGTGCCGACACCCCCTCACATCCCACCCCCATTTATTAAAGACAAGGGACATCACTCGGTGTCAGTCTGTAAATGTTTGAAAATAATCAATACTGTTAGTTATGTCTCATATATAAGGGATTTATAGTCAAAAACTTTGTTTTTACGGGTTTGTTTTTTATTAAATCCCTTATATTAACTTCGCGGCCGTCTCTCTCTCTCTCTCTCTCTGTCTTGGGCTGGGCGGGCGGAAAAACAGAAGTCGAAAAATGACCCACTTCCCATGATCCGATCGAACTGAAATTTGGCACACGGACCCGTCTGACCTAACAATGCATCGTATCAAAATTTCAGATCGATCGAACGTACCGTAATTAAATTAATGCATTTTTAGTTTATCCTTATATGAGGTATGTAATTCAAAATTCACTGTTTGTTATTTTTTTTAAAATTCCAGTTCCACGTGAGTTTGAGTTGACGCCGACCGTCGTGTTGACGACGACCGTCGTGCCGACACCCCCTCACATCCCACCCCCATTTATTAAAGACAAGGGACATCACTCGGTGTCAGTCTGTAAATGTTTGAAAATAATCAATACTGTTAGTTATGTCTCATATATAAGGGATTTATAGTCAAAAACTTTGTTTTTACGGGTTTGTTTTATTAAATCCCTTATATTAACTTCGCGGCCGTCTCTCTCTCTCTCTCTCTGTCTTGGGCTCGGCGGGCGGGCGGAAAAACAGAAGTCAAAAATGACCCACTTCCCATGATCCGATCGAACTGAAATTTGGCACACGGACCCGTCTAACCTAACAATGCATCGTATCAAAATTTCAGATCGATCGAACGTACCGTAATTAAATTAATGCATTTTTAGTTTATCCTTATATGAGGTATGTAATTCAAAATTCACTGTTTGTTATTGTTTTTTTTTCCAGTTCCACGTGAGTTTGAGTTGACGCCGACCGTCGTGTTGACGACGACCGTCGTGCCGACACCCCCTCACATCCCACCCCCATTTATTAAAGACAAGGGACATCACTCGGTGTCAGTCTGTAAATGTTTGAAAATAATCAATACTGTTAGTTATGTCTCATATATAAGGGATTTATAGTCAAAAACTTTGTTTTTACGGGTTTGTTTTATTAAATCCCTTATATTAACTTCGCGGCCGTCTCTCTCTCTCTGTCTTGGGCTCGGCGGGCGGAAAAACAGAAGTCAAAAATGACCCACTTCCCATGATCCGATCGAACTGAAATTTGGCACACGGACCCGTCTAACCTAACAATGCATCGTATCAAAATTTCAGATCGATCGAACGTACCGTAATTAAATTAATGCATTTTTAGTTTATCCTTATATGAGGTATGTAATTTAAATTCACGATTTGTTATTGTTTTTTTGCCACGTGAAATTTTGAGCTGACGCATTGAGGCGACCCAACGAAGCGACGGGCGCTTTTGTTTACATTTTACGTGTCACTCTGAGCTCGGTCAAGCGAATCGGTGACCAGACTTTTCCCCTCTCCCCCCCACCCCTCCCCCACCCACCCCCCCCCACTAGGGTTATGATGCAAAGTTGAGTTAAGACAGATTCAGTCTGTAAATGTTTGAAAATAATCAATACTGTTAGTTATGTCTCATATATAAGGGATTTATAGTCAAAAACTTTGTTTTTACGGGTTTGTTTTATTAAATCCCTTATATTAACTTCACCGGCGTCTCTCTCTCTCTCTGTCTCTGGGCTCGGCGGGCGGAAAAACAGAAGTCAAAAATGACCCACTTCCCATGATCCGATCGAACTGAAATTTGGCACACGGACCCGTCTGACCTAACAATGCATCGTATCAAAATTTCAGATCGATCGAACGTACCGTAATTAAATTAATGCATTTTTAGTTTATCCTTATATGAGGTATGTAATTTAAAATTCACGTTTGTTATTGTTTTTTTTCTTCCAGTTCCACGTGAGTTTGAGTTGACGCCGACCGTCGTGTTGACGCCGACCGTCGTGCCGACACCCCCTCACATCCCACCCCCATTTATTAAAGACAAGGGACATCACTCGGTGTCAGTCTGTAAATGTTTGAAAATAATCAATACTGTTAGTTATGTCTCATATATAAGGGATTTATAGTCAAAAACTTTGTTTTTACGGGTTTGTTTTTTTATTAAATCCCTTATATTAACTTCGCGGCCGTCTCTCATCTCTCTCTCATCTCTGTCTTGGGCTGGGCGGGCGGAAAAACAGAAGTCAAAAATGACCCACTTCCCATGATCCGATCGAACTGAAATTTGGCACACGGACCCGTCTGAACCTAACAATGCATCGTATCAAAATTTCAGATCGATCGAACGTACCGTAATTAAATTAATGCATTTTTAGTTTATCCTTATATGAGGTATGTAATTCAAAATTCACTGTTTGTTATTTTTTTTTAAATTCCAGTTCCACGTGAGTTTGAGTTGACGCCGACCGTCGTGTTGACGACGACCGTCGTGCCGACACCCCCTCACATCCCACCCCCATTTATTAAAGACAAGGGACATCACTCAGTGTCAGTCTGTAAATGTTTGAAAATAATCAATACTGTTAGTTATGTCTCATATATAAGGGATTTATAGTCAAAAACTTTGTTTTTACGGGTTTGTTTTATTAAATCCCTTATATTAACTTCGCGGCCGTCTCTCTCTCTCTCTCTCTGTCTTGGGCTCGGCGGGCGGGCGGAAAAACAGAAGTCAAAAATGACCCACTTCCCATGATCCGATCGAACTGAAATTTGGCACACGGACCCGTCTAACCTAACAATGCATCGTATCAAAATTTCAGATCGATCGAACGTACCGTAATTAAATTAATGCATTTTTAGTTTATCCTTATATGAGGTATGTAATTCAAAATTCACTGTTTGTTATTGTTTTTTTTATTCCAGTTCCACGTGAGTTTGAGTTGACGCCGACCGTCGTGTTGACGACGACCGTCGTGCCGACACCCCCTCACATCCCACCCCCATTTATTAAAGACAAGGGACATCACTCGGTGTCAGTCTGTAAATGTTTGAAAATAATCAATACTGTTAGTTATGTCTCATATATAAGGGATTTATAGTCAAAAACTTTGTTTTTACGGGTTTGTTTTATTAAATCCCTTATATTAACTTCGCGGCCGTCTCTCTCTCTCTCTCTGTCTTGGGCTCGGCGGGCGGGCGGAAAAACAGAAGTCAAAAATGACCCACTTCCCATGATCCGATCGAACTGAAATTTGGCACACGGACCCGTCTGACCTAACAATGCATCGTATCAAAATTTCAGATCGATCGAACGTACCGTAATTAAATTAATGCATTTTTAGTTTATCCTTATATGAGGTATGTAATTTAAATTCACATTTGTTATTGTTTTTTTGCCACGTGAAATTTTGAGCTGACGCATTGAGGCGACCCAACGAAGCGACGGGCGCTTTTGTTTACATTTTACGTGTCACTCTGAGCTCGGTCAAGCGAATCGGTGACCAGACTTTTCCCCTCTCCCCCCCCACCCCACCCCCCCACTAGGGTTATGATGCAAAGTTGAGTTAAGACAGATTCAGTCTGTAAATGTTTGAAAATAATCAATACTGTTAGTTATGTCTCATATATAAGGGATTTATAGTCAAAAACTTTGTTTTTACGGGTTTGTTTTTTAAATCCCTTATATTAACTTCGCGGCCGTCTCTGTCTTGGGCTCGGCGGGCGGGCGGGCGGAAAAACAGAAGTCAAAAATGACCCACTTCCCATGATCCGATCGAACTGAAATTTGGCACACGGACCCGTCTGACCTAACAATGCATCGTATCAAAATTTCAGATCGATCGAACGTACCGTAATTAAATTAATGCATTTTTAGTTTATCCTTATATGAGGTATGTAATTCAAAATTCACTGTTTGTTATTGTTTTTTTTCTGCCAGTTTCACGTGAGTTTGAGTTGACGCCGACCGTCGTGTTGACGCCGACCGTCGTGCCGACACCCCCTCACATCCCACCCCCATTTATTAAAGACAAGGGACATCACTCGGTGTCAGTCTGTAAATGTTTGAAAATAATCAATACTGTTAGTTATGTCTCATATATAAGGGATTTATAGTCAAAAACTTTGTTTTTACGGGTTTGTTTTTATTAAATCCCTTATATTAACTTCGCGGCCGTCTCTCTCTGTCTCTCGTCTCTGCGGGCGGGCGGGCGGAAAAACAGAAGTCGAAAATGACCCACTTCCCATGATCCGATCGAACTGAAATTTGGCACACGAACCCGTCTGACCTAACAATGCATCGTATCAAAATTTCAGATCGATCGAACGTACCGTAATTAAATTAATGCATTTTTAGTTTATCCTTATATGAGGTATGTAATTTAAATTCACATTTGTTATTGTTTTTTTGCCACGTGAAATTTTGAGCTGACGCATTGAGGCGACCCAACGAAGCGACGGGCGCTTTTGTTTACATTTTACGTGTCACTCTGAGCTCGGTCAAGCGAATCGGTGACCAGACTTTTCCCCTCTCCCCCCCCACCCACCCCTCCCCACTAGGGTTATGATGCAAAGTTGAGTTAAGACAGATTCAGTCTGTAAATGTTTGAAAATAATCAATACTGTTAGTTATGTCTCATATATAAGGGATTTATAGTCAAAAACTTTGTTTTTACGGGTTTGTTTTTTAAATCCCTTATATTAACTTCGCGGCCGTCTCATCATCTCTGTCTCTGCGGGCGGGCGGGCGGAAAAACAGAAGTCAAAAATGACCCACTTCCCATGATCCGATCGAACTGAAATTTGGCACACGGACCCGTCTGACCTAACAATGCATCGTATCAAAATTTCAGATCGATCGAACGTACCGTAATTAAATTAATGCATTTTTAGTTTATCCTTATATGAGGTATGTAATTCAAATTCACTGTTTGTTATTGTTTTTTTTCTTCCACTTCCACGTGAGTTTGAGTTGACGCCGACCGTCGTGCCGACACCCCCTCACATCCCACCCCCATTTATTAAAGACAAGGGACATCACTCGGTGTCAGTCTGTAAATGTTTGAAAATAATCAATACTGTTAGTTATGTCTCATATATAAGGGATTTATAGTCAAAACTCTGTTTTTACGGGTTTGTTTTGATTAAATCCCTTATATTAACTTCACCGGCGTCTCTGTCTCTCTGTCTGTTGTCATCTCATGGGCGGGCGGGCGGAAAAACAGAAGTCGAAAATGACCCACTTCCCGTGATCCGATCGAGCTGAAATTTGGCACACGGACCCGTCTGACCTAACAATGCATCGTATCAAAATTTCAGATCGATCGAACGTACCGTAATTAAATTAATGCATTTTTAGTTTATCCTTATATGAGGTATGTAATTCAAATTCACGGTTTGTTATTGTTTTTTTGCCACGTGAAAGTTTGAGTTGACGCATTGAGGCGACCCAACGAAGCGACGGGCGCTTTTGTTTACATTTTACGTGTCACGCTGAGCTCGGTCAAGCGAATCGGTGACCAGACTTTTCCCCTCTCCCCCCCACTAGGGTTATGAAGCAAAGTTGAGTTAAGACAGATTCAGTCTGTAAATGTTTGAAAATAATCAATACTGTTAGTTATGTCTCATATATAAGGGATTTATAGTCAAAAACTTTGTTTTTACGGGTCTGTTTTATTTACTTTTGTTTTTCCGCCCGACCGACCGCCTGCGAACCCAAGAGACGACGGTGAAGCTAATATAAGGGATTGAATTAAACAAACCCGTAAAAACAAAGGAGGTTAATATAAGGGATTGAATTAAACAACCCCGTAAAAACAAAGTTTTTGAATATAAATCCCTTATATATGAGACATAACTAAAAAGTATGTATCATGCTTAAACGCGACAAACATTTACAGACTGAGATTGCCTTAAATACTCTTTGTTGTAAAACGGAAAAAGTTTTGGTCACGGATGGTTGAACTTAACTCAGCGTGACGCGTAAAATGTCAGCAAAAGCTGCCCGCTACATATAGAGATAAACTAAAAATGTATTAATTTAATTACGGTACATTCGATCGATCTAAAAATGTAATAGCTTTATCCTCCCCACAAGCCAAACCTACTGTGAAAATTTCAGCTCTCTAGCAAGTCAAAAAACGTATCAATGGCGTTTTGAAAAAGTTGACGACAGAACCGGAAGCGTTGAATCCGGAATCCTTCACAAGTTAATAGGATAGGGGCCTCAAAAACATACATTTGGTCATTGGGGAGGTTATATTCCCAGCTGAGTAATGTATGACGCCGACAAGTGACAGCCGAAATGTGATAGCTTATAGGCCGACGACCATCCTCTATATCAGGGTCACCGCCGTCTTTAAGATCCTCCAAAAGTGGATAGCGATGAATTGGCCCTGAAAGGAGGCCGACGAGAATAACTTGGGGCTGAGATGTGCAAGCAGACATCAAGAAACTTGGCCAAACTTTGGGGTTTCTGAAAGGTCTGGCCCAGGATAGAGATGCGTGAAGGACTCTAATACAGAGCCGTCTTTACACCATTTTGGGCCCCCGGGCAAAAAATAGTTTTGGGCCCATCCCCCGCAGGAATAAAAAAATAAATAAACATAATATATATAAATAAACATATTCCCATGGAGCCCCTATGCTCGTGGGCCCCCGGGTAAATGCCCAACGGGCCTATGCGCTAAGACGGCCCTGCTCTAATAGGTGACTTTTGTCTTTGGAAGGACCGCAGACGTCGATACTATCAACTGATGTTCCCCGGGGATGAGAATACAGATAAAGAACTAGTTTTAATACGGCCTCTATAGAAAAGACATTCCTTGGTGGCTCGCAAAGAAGCGAAATAGCTTCATCATTATTTACTGACACTCAATATGAAATTAGCACTTTAACGACATGTCTACTGTAGACATTACTACTGTAATAAAAAATTAATAGATCTCTGAAAATATTTGCAAATTTCAAATGACTTTTGTTTTTACCAAGTTAAAAAAACAAAAAAAACTTTGGCTCTAGTCAGCCCAGGTCAAATCTTGGAATTTAAGTTTAACCCGATACCAATAGTTCAATTACAATTACATCGAAATAACAGTGAATATGCAAAATAAATGTTTAAATCAAATTAGAAAAAATAAAGATCACAATCGGACTTCGGTCTTACTAGCAAAAACTTTAATTCAAAAAAATCACCTGTCCTACGACCACTTTACTGTCTCAAAGCGCTCAAATACGTTTTATTGAGATGAGCTTCATCTGATAAACCATAAGAGTGCCTGCTAACATTCTTTAATTCTAAACTTAATTATTTGCATTTGCGAGAAAAAAATGAAATGAGTAAAATGTTTTCCTTCTCATTTGAAGGTAGAGTGAAAACATAAAATACAGATTCAAGTGGTTAGACTTAGACCCCAAAATCCAAAGATCTTTGAAAACCGAGAAAAAGCGCTACTTCAAGACTACTTCTGTTATGCTGCCTACTATTTTTCCATTCTTTTCTTTAGCTGATTAGTTTTTCCATGGAAGTTTGGGTAATTTATTGTGTAATTATAATTTAAACACTTTTATGTGTACTGATGAAGGCATTTGCTGAAACGTGTAAACCTGTATTTTCTATTACTAAAGCTTTAAATTCACACAAATCTTTTGTGTCTCTTGTACTTTTAACTTAATTAATTCACATCTTCATAGCTTAAAAGTTCATTAGTTTGAGATAACGATTTAATTACTAGGTAAGATTGGAAAATGTTGATATTGATTGCAAGCTATACCTCACACACTTCACTAAAAAGTAGAAGTACAATTTTTTTTATACATTTCTTTTTAAAAAGTATTTTAAGACCACGTTTTATAAATGGACTAAAAAACTTAATTTCTCCTGGCCAGTCTGGTTGTTTGGGAAAGTGTGTGCCTGGAAGCTATCGACATCCTTGGAAGCTAATGTTATTAAAACGTATTATATACTTTTAAAAGATTAAGTTATGAAGCATTTTCAATGTGTTGCATACAATGTTGATCTCAAATCTGCATGATAGACCTTATACAAGAAGTTTGATTATAATAATGGCTTCACTTTAAATGACAGTGTATTTTACATTGACTAAATCTTCGATTGAATGTTTTAAAAAAATAAATCTATATTGCTTAAGTCGAATCATCATTTTTCAAGCTTACAAACTTTCAACATGAGATGATAACATCAATTTCTCCATTCAAACCAGGAAATAAAAAAACAACAAAAACCAATTGCTTTCTTATTTATTGCTGAAATATAAACGTGTGTATATCCATTTTATAAAAGTAGTTAAATAAAAAACTGAAACAGTTCAGTTTTTTTCTCCTTCATTTAAAATATGATCAAATCGTTGTAAAGTCAAATGGTATCAAAATTCAAACCACTATAAAACAGCTCTAACTCATTTTGTCCATGATCTGATTCTGTTTTAGTTGTCTTGTTATATTAAGAGCACCTTCATCGCACTGAATGTCAATTTCTCAATATTTCCGTAATCTGGAAGATTAAAGCCTAACGAGAATAAGAGATAATTTTTGACATAAAAATAGTAGCTAACAACAGCAAACATATCACTGTTAAAAATATAATAAATAAACGTTAAAAACAATCATACTACTATAATACTATACATGGATAATTTTAGAATTTCACAATACAAAAGTATTATCCCAACTGCATACTTGAGTTATAGTAGCCATGTTGACTTTCTGCACGTGCCATCTCTACACGTGTTGAATATCAGAGCTTGTTGGTGACTATCTGCACGTTGCCGGGCCACTTGTCGGGCATACAGGAGCTGGGGTTTCACTCTTGCTCTCAATGACCTCCCTTAGTGCTGAGTTTAGCTTGCACTGTGTGTGAAGTCGATCCCTGGAGGATCTGAAACAAATCAAATAAACATAGAATTAAACAAGGTGTGTTACAAGCACGGTTTCTTAACATTATAAACATATCTATCAAAACTACTTTTCTCCGTATAGACATATCATATGACTACAACGAACGATGCTAGTTATGAAGAAGAAATTTAGAGCAGCGTTGTATTTTCAGACTATTTCACCACGTCTCCTTTAAAGCGTCTTGGGAACGAAGACATTCGAATTTGTTGTTAAATCTTTTTTTTTAAAAACAGCTATTGTTTCATGGAAAATTATTAATTATTTTTAAGACGATGTGTAGCCAAATGCTTATGAAAATAACCATTTGTTTAGCCATAGCAAAATCTCAATGATTCTAACTTAATATGAGATATAATTTAATGCATCGAATCTGTCAAATGTGAGCCAATCTGAATAAATGGGAATTTATAATTGACCGCATTAATTGATTTCACCGAATAATGACCCTAAATCACCAGCAGTTACCGATATGGCCAAATATATTACGGAATGTCACCTATCCTCGCTTTTGAGAAACCAGCGATTCCCGTTAGAAGCGAATATTTCCACCGCATGTCGGCGAATAAAACAAAACTACTTGTGTCGTTGGAAGGACATGCGTGATGTGGCGGCTCAAATTGGTACATCTTTCTCTAGATAAGAGATTACATTCTCAATCAAATGACGATATTTTTTGCGTTTAAAGACCTGGCATTAACGTTCCTCCCTCAATGTCCTGGGCGACAACATATCGGTACTTCACGACCAGTGCTGGATTTAGCTATTTGCTAAACAAACTATAGTTTAAGGCCCCCACCTTCTTGGGGGGGGGGAGGGCGGAATTATTATTATTATTTTTTTGGTAAATATTTGGCACTGACATAGAATATCTAGACTTCAAAAGGACTCCCATATCTCAAATAGCTTAGGGCCCCATCAAGTTTAAATGTAGCCCTGGTCACGACCCATATTGCATTAAGTTACAGATTGTGATGTTATGAAGAAAAAATGTGTTTAAGTCTTTTTTTTAAATTATTATTTATTTTTTTAAAAATCATAATATAGTTATTATAAGTTATTCAGTTATTTATTTTAAATCAATAAATTTAAAGAACTTATAATAACCATATTATGATAAAAAGGTTACAATACCCATACCTGACAGCTGTACAAATTTCTTTGACTTCATTTTCGGATAGCGCTCTGTTGAGGGCAGTGTACCCTAAAAGTCGATCTTTTTTCTCCAGGTTGTCAAACAGCTTTGTTACTGTAGACAAACGTTTAAAATAAACATGGACTTTTGTCACGTTTTTGACGAAATCAGTGCTTTAAATATACATAGTGATGAGAGAGAGAGAGAAAGAGAGAGAGAGAGAGAGAGAGATAGAGAGAGAGAGAGAGAGAGAGAGAGAGAGATAGAGAGGGAGAGAGAGAGAGGGAGAGATAGAGAACGAAAGACAGATTGAGAGCAGCAGAGAATGATCTAAAAGATAAGAATTTGTAGAATGTTATATACTGTATTACGACAAACGTGTGTTGTCAAACTGCCTTTATTTACATTTACAAAACAAAAACAGCGCACACAAATGAGTAAGAATGCGCCCATGGGGAACTATGAATTTTTATTTTATTTTGACATTTTATATGATATTTTGATGCATATTAGTTTTCATCTAATTTGGCAGTTACTTCTTTATCATTATCTTCCTTAAATTTCTCCGTGCATGGTAAATAGGTCAGCTAAAAAGTAATTCAATTTCCTGATTTACAACAAAGTAATAACACTGAAAGGATTGTAAACAACTGAATATCTTATCCAACTTCTATATTCAGTAGGCCGCTACTTTTAATCCCTTCACATTTAAATTTCTTTACCGTGGATTAAATTATGTTTAAATCTCTTTTATTAACTTCACCGTCTTATCTGTCTTGGGCTCGCGGTCGGTCGATCGGGCGGAAAAACAAAAGTAAAAATTTAACCATTTTCCGTGATGCTATCGAGCTAAAATTTTGCACATAGACTTGTGTCACCTAACAATCCATCAGGGTTGTTAACAATACTAAAAAAACTTATTGGCAATACCAATACCAATACTGCCTGTAAAATCTATTGGCAATACCAATACCAATACAATTTTAAAACCAGTATTGCAATACCAATACCAATATTTATTTATTATTGCCTTACCAATACCAATATTTGGGTCATTCGACGAATAAAACGCAAATACGTTTAAAATTTAAATTAATGAGTTACACATGTATATCTAAAATCTGTCTACGTTGGCTTTGGATGAAACAAAACATTAACTTGACTCACTTTCAAGCAAGAAATTCTGTAAAAGGAAATCGGAAAGAAAATATTGACCAAAGAAAAAAATGGCATCAAGATCTTGAAAGTATTACCTATCAGTCCAGAATATGCGCAATCATTGAAAAGTTATGAACGAAATAGAACGACGCATTCACGCTACTAAAAATAATTCTAATTACAACAAATTTATTATTATATAAATAAAAAAATTATTTTTTCTTTGTTTGGCCTTATTTTTGTTTGTAGGCCCTAGGCACTGTGCCTAAAGTGCCTAAGCCTTAATCGAGCCTTGGTAAGTCACTGGTCAATGCTCATTGCCAAAGATATCATATATGATTTGATTTCTATTATCATTCATTTCATTGATCAGTCTCATTCAAAAATTGTTTGGCAATGTCACTCGCAAGATGGCGACACCAAAGAAAAATTTATTATAAGTTATATTCAGCTTTATACACAACCAATGTTGTAGAGAATTTATTGAATATTGCTTTTAGTATTGGTTAAAAATCAATACCAATATCAAAAATAATTATTGGCAATACCAATACCAATATCAAATTTCAAGAAGTATTGCAATATCGTCCCAATACTTAAAAAAGTATTGGCAATACTACCAATACCAATACAATATTGCAATATTAACAAACCTGCAATCCATTGCATCAAAATTTCAGATCAATCAAATGTACCGTAATTAAATTAATGCATTTTTAGTTTATCTATATACATCTCTATGTAGCCGTCTGCTATTGTTGACATCCACGTCTCCAGCCATCGATGACCACATCCCCGTGTTTTACAGCAAGAGAGTTCAGTCCGTTCAGTCTGTAAATGTTTGTCGCGCGGTGAACATAATCAATACTCTTGATTATGTCTTATATATAAGGGATTTATAGTCAAAAACTTAGTTTTTACGGTTTTTAAATCCTTTATATTAACTCGTGGTGTCTGCGGCCGACCGACCGACCTTGCTTGCTTGCTTGCTTGTCGCCAAAACTTTTGATCGATTTTTAACCCACTTGCTCACAAGATAGCGTGCTGAAATTTTGCAGGCAGTTTTGTACCGATGATAAAAACAATGTATCAAAATTTCAGATCGATCGCATGTACCGTAATTAAATTATTGATTTTTTAGATTATTTTATTTATTCCTATGTATCATGCTATTTTTTGAGATAGAGCGTCGCGGTGCGTATTATATTGAACAACCTTTCTGTCGCGCAATAAGGTGCGTATTTTTACTGACAACACTTTTTATAAACCTATTCCTGATCGGTGCGCATTATATTAAACACGTTTTACGACACAACTGCAATTTTGTATTTTTGGATGGTCTTGCGCTGCGTGTTATAATGAACATTCTTTTAGTTACGTCTCATACGTAAAGGATTTATAGTCAAAAACTTGGTTTTTTACGGGTTGTTTTTATTTTAATTTCAAGATACTTTGAATGGACCGGCTATCAAAAACTGTAGGTCAATATTAATGATCATTTAAGAAGCATTAATTAGATTCGTTGAAAAATTAAAAACTCCGAAACTTACGTTTCTCTTTGTATCTGTCCATTACTGCCCTCCATTTCACCACCTTGTTTTGTCGCTCCTCTTTGGCCTTGAACTTGGCTTCTTTCAGAAGACGCTGAGCCCTCCGGAGTTTTTTCATGAAAGGTCCTGAGGTTGAAGTTCCACAATTCCTGATAATTTTTATTTTAAAAAACGCATTTGGTACACGTGAATTGTGAGTCAGTCATCTTTTACGAAACGTCATCTCTAAGACTTTGAAATTGTTAGACTTGAAAATAATAAAGAAAGAAATATACAAAAGTAATCCAGATTTGTTTTTGGAAGTTCACATAAACCTTGTATGGACAATCGTCTGATTGGTGAAGTTTTATTATTTAAGTCAAATTCAACGTGTCCGTAGTTATTTATTTATTTATGTTTTAAATTTGCAATGATAATCACGAATAGCACCAAAGTAGCCAAGTATCATCAAACGAAAATATCCCAATTTATATCTTTGGCCCTCCAACTAGCTTAGGACCCCTTAAGTCGTATTATTTTCAGGGCCCACACCCTGACATATAAATGTTTCAAATTCTGATCAGGAAAAGGATTTTGTTTTCCAAAGCCATCCTTCATTTCAATAATCGGTCGTTAAAAACTCTGATTAATGATAGCCTTTAAATAACTTATTTAACCGCAAGTGTAAAACTTGGGGGCAGAATAAAATGTACTTATGTATTTATACTTTGCCCATAATTTGTGCTAAATATATGTCTCTCACATTTGGCATAATGAAATTAAGACTTTCAAAACTTACTTGACTATCTTGCACACTCGTTGGTGAGTGTTGACAGACACATCGACCAGATTAGGACCTAAGGTCATTGTGCCAATAGAAGCCAACACGGGCTGAAGTTCTTCATCAGTTTGTGTCTCCGTGTCCATGACAGCGCCTGACTTTTGAGACACTTCAGCTGAGAAGCAGAGAAGTGTTCAATTTATCATTGTATGTTTTGTAAACCCAAGCGGTTCCCTACTGGTGGTTTTGTCATGAATTGAGTTAATTTATTCATGTATAACATAGTTGAATCTTGAAAATTGATGGATCTAGAGTTTGTTGCGATCTAAACATGGTTGTGTTCCTTAATGTTGAACAAAACATGAAAATAGTTGTAAAGAAAATTAATTAACGAGCATTATCAAGGCCAGAAATGCCTCTCAAACACTGACCTTGAACTTGTAACAAAATTTGACGTGCTGTTTTCTCTCCGCCCATTGAGGCGGCATCGGTCCAACAGTCGACAATTTCTTGTCTGGTGATGGCGGCAGATACGCTCTGTATATCAAATGGTGTTGGGGAGTCAGTGAGAAGGGGAGTGTACTCATTCTCAGACTGATGCTCAAAATCAAAAGGTGTTATTGACGTGGTTATGTGGCTGTTGTCAGACTTGTCGTTAGCTGAGACTGCTGAGGTGTGGCTATTGTTAGACTTGTCGTTAGCTGAGATTGCTGAGGTGCTTATTCTCGGAACCACCCCGTCCCGCTCAGAGGACCGTCTACATCCATCACCGCTGTGATCAATGTGCAGCTCAATATCAGGCTTCACATTTTGAACTTCTGCGGCAGCACGTTTCCCGCTAGAGGGAGTTGATTCAGTATTGGCGAACACATTGAAAGGTACTTTAAATGCGATGTGCAGAATAGAAATCATTGCAGTCAGTACTAGACTAGTGCCCTAGGAAAGTTAAACAAGATCAATTTTAATCATTAAAATGTAAACAGAAATATAAAAAAACATGAATTAGATTGGGAGTGTCCATATTTTTTAGCTTATCCAGACCACAGGGGATGAAAATAAGCTTTTCTTGCGAATTAAAACTACCGACATTTGACGTAGAGAAATGTTTATTATATAGTTCAGATATCAAATTAAGTTCGAATTTATTTGTTCTTGTCAAGTCAAAATGGCTAATATTTAACATCGTCTTTAACAAAATTAGTTTTTAATTTTTTAATAATGCACCTTACTGCTTGAATATCTTGAGCGACTTGATTATATTTCACAAATTATTGAAACCATTCAATGGTTTATATCAGTTTGACCATATTGCCTCTAACGAATAAATGATTTACAATTGCTACCTTTTAATGCAATCCTGCTTACAATGATAGGAATCACTCTCTTGGCTTCTAGGAAATAAATGTTTCTGGTGACGTTATTCATCTTCAAAATTTGTGAATACACATTTTCTCGTCACACTATGCTGTAGTTTAATTTTACTATATTATTCGTTTCATTTTACATGCTTACCTGTTTTATCTATTACCTACCATTACTGTCTACACAAGAAGCTTACAATGGCCAGAGAAATACGTTTTCCCTTAGCTTGGCGGATTGCCGAAAAAGAAACATGAGACATTGTTGTTGTTTTTTTAGCAAAGGGGTAAGACTGGTTATGATAAGTTAATCTTTATTTCGGTTAAACATAAAACCTCTAACTCATATGTTTGGAATATTGTTCTTCACAAACTCCACAATTTTGTAAATGGAAGAATTTTTCTTAGGACTGTGTGCAACTTGTAGTTTGGACAATCATAGTTTTGACAACATTGTTTTTTAATATATTATTATAATTATGGTATGCCTTGCCTATAAAAATGTTTCGAAGAACTTAATATTATAAGAGGCTGCATCTTTAAAAAAAAATTATCAGCAATTTGCCGCCTTACATTTCAAACAAAACATAAACATTTTCATTATTTACTACATGACATGAACCAAGTTCAACTAAAAAGTTTAGGTCGTTGAAAATTCACCCAACCCTTTAAAAAGAGAGTCGAGAGTTTACGCAATTTGTTGATCTAAAATGTACATGCAATCGTTATCTGTCCCATTAATAAG
Organism: Ampullaceana balthica; assembly: GCA_944989445.1. NCBI lineage: Eukaryota > Metazoa > Mollusca > Gastropoda > Lymnaeidae > Ampullaceana > Ampullaceana balthica. The sequence continues at coordinate 174,255 of CALYLW010000383.1, read as the reverse complement.
AGGAAAAGCAAAAAAGAATGTGATGATTTTCTCAAGAAAAGATTTCCTCAGAATTCTCCGAAAACAGCAAAACCTACACAACAGTGAATCTAATGTAATTCATAAATCGTTGATCGGCATCAAAGTACAAGGAGTTAGCACGCCTAACTAACGAGTCAAAGTTGTTACTCTTACAATCTTTAAATACGATCATTTGTCAGTCTCACACAAATGATAACTTTGTCCAGTTAGTGAGTCAACACGTGTCTGGTTACTCAAAGCTATGGCGGATTAAGAGGGGGGCTGAACGGGCTAAAGCCAGGGGCCCCCGATGATTGAGGCGCCCCCAACTTTGGTATATTTTATAATAAAGGTGGACACATTTTTGTATGAATCACTAAAAATATGATAAATTAAATTAATTAATAAAATCTTATGTAATAATCTGATCGCTATTCGGACCCGATAGTAAATACTTTTTATATCTTTTAAATGTGTCTTACGCATCAAGTTCTGGTGGTCTTGTGGCACACTACAGGCATGTGGTGCACGCGGTGTCGGGTTAGAATCCCAGCTGGGTTATAACTTTTTTTAAAATTTAGCTTTTTTTAAAAAAACCATCTTGTTACACTCAATTTTACGATGACGACGAACTGTTATTTCTTTGTGTTCGGTTTTTTTATGAATCCGAACCCATAGTACAGAAAACGTATGAGAAAGGAACCAAAGGACGATTCAGTTACAAGTAACATTTATAGTCTTATATTAATAGCTGTCAGCAATCATTTTATTTAAAGGGACGCTGGCTGGATAGGGCCCCAGTTTGAATTGCAGCCAGGGGCCCCGTGCAGTCTTAATCCGCCCCTGACTCAAAGCGACAGGTGGTTAAACTAACGACTTTGAACATCAGAGCAGCTGACCATACTGAAAACTACACAAATTATTACACATAAAACACCGTGCACATTGAAATGTATGGGACTATTGATCGAGGTTAAACGACTCCGCCAAATGAATTTTAAAATTATGTGCATTACAGTAGAATTACAGCTTATTGCAGCACTGAACCTTTTGAATTTCTATAAAACAAGACACGGGGATGAATAAACGTACAAGGGCAAAGACATATTGAAATTCTTTTTTTTTAATGTAAAAAAATAATAATTAAAAAAATATTAATAATAATAATAAAGACTATGAACAGACATGGTTGCAAGGCAGGTAACAGAGTTGTATAAAAGCCTTAAAAAAAAGATTTTCCAGTGTTAGAGTAGGGCGCAGAAAATAGTTATCTTCTTAAATTTAAAACAATATACATATACCTCACTCGGGCACATAATGTAGAATATTTTTCACACAAGAGATAGGCTTAACTAGGATAATTAGGGCACATGGTATAGTGATCGTCTAAAAACTAGAAGAAGTAGAGAAAGCGATAGGACACAGTTCGTTTATATCACAGAAACAGAACTATTCACGATATAATATTATAATCATACTTACATTAAACTAAACACCGGGTTCAAAAATGAGATCTGAGATGTTGGCTGACAAGATATGTCAGCCGTGTTAATCTATTTCTGCAATCTATTTTACTCGATGTACTCCATGCAGATGTTGAAAGCCACTGACACCGGAGTTAGTTCCTACTGATATTATCATTCATTTGTTCATGATAACTAAGTTTAAAATTTCGTTTTGGATTCACTTGAAAAAGAGCTAACAGATCAGTGGTGTAACAAATCAATTTATATCGTTGACTGTCTGACAATTATAATACATTTTATATATTGACTATATCCATCTGCCGACATATCTTGTAATATAACACAGCATGGGTGCTGGGGCTTTGGCGGGGGGGGGGCGGGGGGTCTGAACGGGCTAAAGCCAGGGGCCCCCGATGATTTAGGGGCCCCCAAACTTAGTGTAGCCTATTTTATAATAAAGGTGGACAAATGTTTGCATGGATCCCTGAAAATATCATCAATTAAATACATTAATGAAATCTATCTATTAATCTGATCGCTTTTCCGATGCGATAGTCTTAGTAATGGAAAAACCTGATTTAAAAGGCTCAACACGAGAAAATATTAAATAATGTTATTTATACTTTTTTTTAAATTTACCATTTCCGTCAGGTCCTCCTTGTCTCATGGAAGTGTGTAGGCTTGTGGTGCAAGTGATGGCGGATCGATTCCCGGGGAGGGGGGGGGGCAATTTTTGTTCATTTGTCTTTTTAAAAAAAATGTCTTTTTACACCCAACTTTAGGATACAGGTAAACAGTTATTTCTTTGTGCTCGGTTTTTTCATGAATAATCTTTTTGGCTGAATAGTTACAAGTTACAGTTTTATATTAGCTTCTAGCAATCATTTTAGTTAAAGGGACGCTGGCTGGATAGGGCCCCAGTTCGAATTGCAGCCAGGGGCCCCGTGCAGTCTTAATCCACCCCTGTGCTGGGGCTAAGCAACAAAAAAGGGGGGGGGGAGGAGGGTTCGGTGTGGTAGGATTGATCTGGTCGTCTGTCAAAATATCAACGAACTTCCGCTTTTATGTCAATGTTAATAAATAATCTAGTTATCATCTGAGACAGTTGAATGAGCGACTCTGTGAGCTACCTAAACGTTAACCAACGGTTCTCGAGATGGTGAATTGCACCCCCCCCCCGGGCCTCCTCACAAACCGCTAATCTTCGTAAAGTTTAGTTTGACTTTAATTCTGGTTTAAGGCTTAATAGTTTAAGCTTAATACATTGTTTAGACATTAACCAAAGATTCAGGAAAAGTTAAATTAATTAGTCTCAATTAAACATGACCAAATGTTATATATGATTACAATGTTCTCAATTTAATGAATATACAATGTTTTTAACACAACATTGGTGATTATATTATATGAATCTAGAAATCAAGTAACATAATATTGTTGATGTATGAATATAGCATTTATCTAATACAACATATGTGATTGTATGGTCTAGAAATTGTGTAATTGTTCATTGTTCGAGCAACAGAATCATTTAACTCTATAATAATGTGGTACAAACGCAAAGATTAATTACCAGAACTAGCAAGAGTCTGTCGTATGTTATCTCCCTGTTCCCCGCTGTGCCAAGGACAGACTCCCACACAAGCTTGACACTACTTGTATACCTGTAGATGGTAGACACAGAATTATTAACAGACCTGACCTGTGTAACAGTAGCAGCCCTTGTTTATTATAGGGTAAGGGGGAGTTAGGTCGAGTCAGCAATGTGTAATGTGTTTTGTGCTGAGACATTGTAACACCGACGAAATAATTACGGTGCACCTGCAACATTGACAAAGTTGACAAAGGGAGCATGCCGTCAACAATGAACAATAGAACATCCAAATGTCAACAATAAACACTGGAACATCCGAATGTCATCAACGAACAAAAGAACATCCGAATGTCAAACAAATGAACAATAGAACATCCGAATGTTAACATAAGATAAGATGTGAGACTGTGTGTTTGATGATTCAACAGATAAATACCCCCCCCCACACACACACACACACCTCACAAACACAGTCCCACTTTTAACGATAACAATTTTTCAATTTATGTCTATATTAATTTATGTCTATTTTCGAACCATAATATCATGATAATAATATCATTGTTTCTCCCATATTCATATACCCAATGTTCCATGAATTATTGACATATCCAAACGAAGGAAAATGGCTAAGACTACTATTGGCCCAAAAAAAAAGTCCAAACAAAATTAAGTTAATAAATCGCCATTATATTTTTAAACAATGACTTATATATTAAAATAGCAAATGATTTAATGAACGACTGGGTGAATATAAAAATTAATGAAATCTCAAACGCTGAAAATGCCACAGACTTTAATGTGATTTTTTTCCACCTTTTAATATAACTTCCACTATGTAACGTTAGTGTTTATAAAGTTAATTAACTGTTGATTTATAGAGCTCCTTTTAAATCGAAGATGTGGAGGCGTAGACATATAATCAAAATATTGTATCCCCGCGCAATGTGTACTTTATCTTCTTAGCAAACCAACACTATAACCAAGGGACGGTAACAAGGGCAGGACAGTAAACAATTAGGTTGACTTCAATCGTCGTTATGAGTCCAATCTTCGACTTTATCATGGGTGGAGTGGGTGGGGAATAATGTTGTTTTCAGATCGACGGGGCGAGGAACCTTGAAAAAAAGATGAAGAACTCTTGCCCTTACCCAAGAACAATAAATGCCTACCTGATTTCCTTCCAGTTTAAGCTCACGGGCAAAGCCAGGAGAATACCGAAAAAAACAATAGCGATATTTATCGAACGGTGTTTCCACGAGTTCTTTCCAAGTCTACACCAATGACAGGGCCACCATGTCAGACGTGATTCCATGTTCGTGTGACGTCAGAATGGGCTCCTTGTTTCTGAGGGTCTAACCGAGTTGAGATACTGTTCATTTTCAAATCTTCAGGGAATTTGTTACTAGGTCGAAGTTTCTCCTGAAGTAGAAAGAGATATTCGTCACCGTCATCTTGAAAGCTTTCTTTCTTAAATGACGTCACCGAAAATGGGTATTCCAACCAAAAAGAGTTTTTGGCGCATCTCAATTTTCCGATACCGAAAATAAGGTGCACATACAAATAAATGTTATTGCCACACTACTAGTGTTGCTAGATTTTCTAGACAGTAATGCAAATCTTTAAATACAAGCATCGACCAATCGCTAGAAATAAGAAACATTTCATCACTCTTAACTTTATACTCTTGCCAAAAAGTTTCAACCCTCGAAAACCTCTGTTTATTTTAATATATAATTTCTTAAAGTGAAAATTTGCAAATCTCTACAAATGAGAGAACGCCCATCCGAGTTACAATACCAATTCTGAAGGTGCTCTGATTTTACAACATTTATAATTTGATCATAACAATTTTACGTACGGTAATGGTTAAGATCCCCCCTCCAATCATTTGCCATTTAATCTTTGGAATGTCTTATACTTATTGATTGATGCAACTTTCAGAGGCGTCATTAGGGTTGTGCCACCCAGTGCAGTAGCTGATGGTCTCACTGCCTCATTACTTACCCCATAGACCTCCTCCGAGTCTGCCAGTGCCAAATAACGGGAACATACAGAAATTTACAGTTTGGTGTCACCCCTTGCGATGGTGTCACCCGGCGCGGACTGCACCGCCCTAATGACGCATCTGGCAACTTTTCAACGATTTTTACCTTTTCATTTGCCATACCTTTTCTGTTGCTATTGTAACGACAAATTAAATTTCACTTTAACTCCATATTTAGGACTTTAAATAGAACTGTAAAAAGTAAAATACATTTGATAGAAAAATATGGCCAATCTTAGTGGAGTTAAAATAAAGTTTTACTTTGTGCGGGAGTAATATACGGATGGCCCTACGCCAAATATAATTATTTTTATAGAAAAAAATACGTGTAGTAACCTTCTATTTAATTTTATAGTGTACTTCTTCTTTTTATCAAGGGCCAACGATCAATACTCTTATCATTATGGCTCGTGTAAAAAGTTGAGGTTTTGTATATAAGTCCGTATGGCTGCTCCCCTGGGTATAAGGGATTGGAGTTTTGTAGGCAATAGACACAAATGCGTCAATTGTTGTCACCTCAAATAATCCCTTTGGAAATTTGTTCCAGTCACCAAATTTACTACCCTGTATTGTCTGTCATGCTTTCGTTTCTGTCTTGGCGCGGAGTAAAGAGTTTATGCCCTATCTATCTCTCTCTCTCTATATATATATATATAAATGAAATTATGTCTGTGTGTTGCATGTCCTTTATAGCTTTCCTTATATACTCTATATAGATATTATTTTATTTATTCGAGTGCTATAAAACTTTGGAAAGTTGTTGAGTTTTGCCAGCAAAAGTTTTTGGCACATATCTACAAGTTTTAAAAATACAACCATTAGGAGGCCGAGGACCCAAAAAGTCGTTTTTTTAAAAACTTATTTATGCTAAATAAAAAGTTTATAAAATATTGGATACCGGGTTAATAAATGTTTTTTTTTGTTTTTGTTTTTTGTATTTCCCTCTAAATTTTTAGACGTTTTTTCCAATTCGATTGTACACGATCTTGATAAATTTACACATATCCATCATGATTCAGATTGAAATATGTAGGGATTATAATCTTCTGTATAGAAGGAGCATCTGTAAACAGATAAGATAAGATTATAAAATATATATCTTGCCACGTTTGGGACGCCAGGGCCTTTTATGTTCTTTAGTGATAAAAGCTTTATAATTATTATTTTACTTAACCTATCGCCCTGATAATTTGATAATTTGTGGAATACAATGGCATTATATATATTTTTTAAAAATAATCACTCATTTTGGGGCAGGGTCCTTAGTATCCTTTTTTTTTCTTTTATAAACTTTAAAAATATTATTTTATTTATCCGTTTGCCACGAAACTTAGATTTTTTTAGCACACTTACCGCGAAGTTTTTTTTTGTATAATTGTTTTAACAAATTACCACTCATTGTTGTTTTTTTTAAAAACTTTCTGCATCTATACTAGGGCTGCGGAAAATAAAGAATAATTTCTCGATTAATCGTTAAATTTTTTAACGATTAAAATTTTGTTTTACGAATATTAACGATTAATCGACCCACCATGCACTTATAAATGTACTGGAAGTCAAAAAGTAAAATTTTTCGGCCGATAAATATAAACTAATTTCCTGAGGATTACACGAACATTTTGGTTTTAAACTATTGACTGACGTGAATGTTCAAAATGTTGATAAAGGTTATTGTGTCCATTGAGAGAAATCGTTTGCCTACCAAGCAAAGTTCCCTCTAAGACTAAGCTCCGTTTGTCCGTGTGAAAAGTTAAAAAAAAACCTCGTGTGCAAAGTTGCACAACGTCCATTTTTGGTGCAATATTTACAAACTCCTGCGTGGCGTCGGTCAAATATCAGCGCAGCCGCACTGCTTAAAAGGATCATTGCTACCATGGTTCTAACACTTCGCTTACATATCACCTTCATACCAAACATCCAATGCAGTATCGGATACTTCAGCTGAGATAATCTAAGGCTATGTGAACGATTGTTCAGCTCGGCTTCGGCTGGTTATATTGTCAATAAGAACCGCTCATCAATTGAATCAAATAATGTCAACACACTTGTCTGTTTGCGTTGTTGGTTAAAAGATGCCATATAAAGAAGCAGAGGCGTCACTAGGGTTGGTGTCACCCGGGGCGGAAGCTCATGGTGTCACCCCTTCACGACTGAAGGGCCCGTCCATAAATGACGTCACACCAGGTTTCCGATTTTACCCCACCCTCCCCCGCGTCATAATTTGTCACAAAAACTTAGAACCCCACCCCTTTTTTACGCTATGACGTAACAAAGATTTGACACCCCCCCCACCCCAAAGACGTATTTTCTAAATAAAAATTAGCATGTTGCAAATATTTTTTTTCCATTTAAATGTGTATTGAAGGTAAGTCTGCACTCTAATATCGTAACAAGCGTGAAGCCATTGAAAACGTCATTAAATAAATGGTAAACAATCAAATATTTAATTGCAACTTTTATTTAAAGTTGCGCGTTTTTGATGTGACGTCACATTTTTTAACACACCCTCCCCCCTCGTCACACATCGTCACAGATGCGTGACCCCCTCCCCCTATGGCAGATTAAAAGGGGGTGCTGAACGGGCTAAGGCCATGGGCCCCCAATAATTTAAGGTCCCCCAAACTTATAATAGTGTAAATAAAGATGCAGGAAAATGTTTGTTTGAATCCCTGAAAATGCCTTGGACAGTCATACGGCAATGCTGCAAATATGAGTAGGGAGTATAACGGAAACCAGGCTATTCTTTATGAGAAGTGCAGTGTTGCTCATTATGTGCCGTGCACAGCTCATTCCCTTAATTTGGTTAGGAAAAGTGCAGCAGGTTGTCCTGCTGCAGTCAGATTTTTTTGTCTTCTGCAAAATCCTTTATCCCGGCTTGTTGCATCTACTCATCGTTGGCAGGTACTTCAAAAACACATGAAATTGATACATGTTAACAAAGCCTTGTCTGACACAAGATGGTCAGCATGACATGATGCTGTAAGGTCTGTTAATAACTCATATCATGAGAATATCGCAGCACTGGAAGAATTAGCAACAAATGAAAATCAGCCACGTGACTGTCGACTTGAAGCAGATGGATTTCTAAAAGAACATGAACAACTGGATATTGCTATTTTACTTGAAATTTGAGAAACAATTTTAGAAAGGAAGTCTCTCATTGAGTTTCTAAAAGACAGCATTCTTTAATTTGATTCCAATGAAGACAAAGGAAAGGACAAGTTCGTGGTAAAAAAAGATACTAAACAATCTTCAATGCTATCCACACAAAAAAAGAAAGCGTCAGTTTGATAAAGGGACATCACCAAAACAGTATACTCCCCTAGACAAAAATTCAAGGTTGAGGTATTTCTGGTAATCATTGATAAAATTTCTTAAGCCCTACAACATCGGTTAGGCGCGTTTAAAGACATCCATGAGAAATTTGGCTTTCTTACAAACCTAACTGAGCTCAGCAATTTTGCCATCCGATGGGCAGCAGCCAAGTTAATTGAAGAATATTCAAGTGATTTCGAAGACTGCTTAACTTCAGAATTAGTCCAAATTTCAGAACTCTTTAAAAAGTTATTGTCCGGCCCCAGGCTCAGAGTACGGAAAAGGAAGTAGCACAATGTGAAACTCAAAACACGTGCACAGAGCTAAAAAGTTTTCTGCTTTTGAATGAGCTAAATTTCACACGGTCATTTAAAAATGTACACATCGCACTTCGCATCTATCTCTCAATGATGACATCAAACTGCAGCTGAGAGCGATCCTTTCCAAAGTTGAAAATAATATAAAAATGAGTTAGAATTTGCATGGGACAACGAAGACTGAATATACTCGCTATAATGAGCATTGAAAAGGAATTCATTGTACGCTTACATCGCTTTACTGACTTTAATGCTAACTTCGCCTTGAGAAAAAGTCGCAAACGAAAGTTGTAGGTTGAAATAATAACTATACATATTTTTCAATAAATGTTTGATTTCAAATAGAGAAAACAAATCGTTACCCCATCGTTTAAAAAGATAATATTTAAAAAATACGGAATAACGCGTAATATTATTCTTCATGGGGGGCGTGTTCGTAAAACCGATACAGCGTAAGTCGGGATAGGACCGTCGTAAACGGACTACATGTATATAAACATGCATATCTATGCTTTCACGCCATTAATAAATATATATATAACACAATATTAACTCAAAGACATTGAATTTTAATTTTCCTCTAGAAAAACATCAAAAAAGAAAACCCATCCTTTGATTTTTTGCTGGGATAAAAATCTGTGGGTGAGGGAGTTGTTAGGTGGGATTCGTCCATGCTGTCGGTGTGTCAAAGCCCAAGTGGCTTTATATCTTAAAAACATAAGACACTGCCACTTTCATGTTCATCCTGTTTTAAAAATCTCTCTGCTGCGACTGTTTCTTTTATTTTTTTCCTAATTTTTTTAAATGTTGTTTGTGTTTTGGGACTGTTTATTATTGCAAGTTAACTGATATTATTTTAATAAAAACATTTCGCGTTTAACGTATTTAGATTGTATTTCTTAATTTCTTTCTAGATGAAAAAATGTGTATTCTTTTTTTGTGACATAAAATCGTATACAGTAAAACTTTAGGCTTGGGTGTCACCCCCCTGATGGGTGTCACCCGGGGCGGCCAGCACCCCCCAGTGACGCCACTGTAAAGAAGACATACCAGTGTTATTTCGATTTTCGACAAGTATTTTTATTAAATGTTACTTATGACAAAATAAAATTTAATTTTGGCTTTAATCGAAATTAACTATTAATTAATCGTTAATTTTTCAAAAGTCAACGATTAAATTTAAATTAATCGTTAACAGCCCTACTTTATACGTAATTATACTGAGATCGTTGCAACGCGCGACGGATCAGCTAGTGTTCTATAAAATATTCTTGATCCCCTCAAGTCAAGGGTGGAAGTGGAAAAAACATGAGGATTAACTTATGTTATAGTATAGTGTATTATAGATGTTTAACCCTATATATCAATGAGGGATTATTCCCCTGATAGTTTAAGGATCCTAGTTTTCCACACGGGCCAGATAGTTCTGTTCCGTCTGGTCGCTCCGCGGGGTATTCAATCGGTACACCGTACCCGCTTTTTCCTTCCGTCAAGCTCGAGCCTTCTAGTTCTAGATAGACTCTCAATAAGCAGTTTCCATGGTCCATAGGTGTAACGTCTCTTGGTGACGTATTACTTGTTAATGTGTTTTGTAGGCGTTCTCACAATACAAAATCTTTCATGCAATAATCCTCTGAAGAATTAATGTCAATAAAATAACTTTAATATGCACACTATATACAGAAATATAACTTTGAGGTTTGACAACGTGGAGACATCAGCCACACATTCTTCATTGCTCTTAGAACTTCCTTTCGCACGCTTTCACCCATGTGACCTCTCTGTCACTAATCTCGTGATTCCCACGTGACAATAGGCTTCAATAGTTCTCAGTGCTTCGTCGTGCTGACGCCCTACTGCCTATGTTTGCCCAACTGAAAGGAGAATTCTTTTGTAGTTTCACTGTTTCTAGGAGTTTTGTAGGACAATCGTCAAACATGTCAACCTTCATTTTCTTCCCAAAATTTTCGTGAGCTGAAAGGCATTTTGTCGAGACTTTCAGATCGTAGCAAAATTAAAAGTGATCTTTTTTTTCTGTAACATAATCTTTAATTAAAACTTCAATGGTGTGCCAGTTGGAGCTCATTGATTAACAAGCACTTGTTGAACATTGAAAGAGAAGAACATGGAGAGAAAACTAGTTGAATCAACCACTTTTTACCAAATGTTGAGTTGCAATTTACGTTTTTAATAAATAACTATATATGTTGTCTTTATTATGCGATGCACTCCCCTTGACTCTGGCTAATACGGTTCACCGACAAAACGGCCCCGACAAATGGGCTCCGACATAAGGGCCCCGACAAAATGACCCAACTCTAATAGATGGACTAATACTAATAGTGAAATGTTCAATCAAATTTTTATATTCGTATTTTCACTCACCGATTCAGTGTCAGGTTTAGCTCACAAGAAACAATAATAATGACATCACAAGAAGGAATTTATTAGCCTTTACGCGAAATGGTATCAAGTCACAATTTTTTAAACAAGAAATAATATAATAACATCACAAGAAATAATTTAACAATTTTACCACTTTTTTAAGAGTGAAAAAGTTGACAAAAGCTTAAAATGCAAAAAGATGTTAATTTTTTTGTTTAAAAATGGTAACAATTTGTCTGGGGCCGTTTGACCCGGACCGTTATGTCGGGGCCGTTTTGTCGGGGCCGTTTTGTCCGGGGCCGTTTTGACGGGTCACCGGCTAATACGGAATACTAAACTACGTATATATTTTTTCCGTTTTAATAACCTTTATTCGAGTTGACGAAATTTTTACAAAATGATCATACGGCTCGCTCTCTACATTTTGTCTGTTATCCGGCCCGCTGTCAAAAACGCTTGGTGAGCCTTGCTCTTGTCTAACCAACAATTGTTTTAAATATAATATAAGCTTTTCCTATATTTTCATAATTTCTCTGATTAGTTGTCAGCTTCTTGAAACTGTCTCATCTTTATAACAATTATATGTACGAGAAAATGGTTATCCAACTGCACCAACAATTTTCAAACATATTTATTTTTTTATATTATAAATAAAGGCACTAAAACGTTATTTTTATCACTATAGTCACCACTACCCCACCCCCAAACACACACAATCAGAGGTGCCACTAGGGTTGGTGTCACCCGGGGCGGTAGCTCATGGTGTCACCCCCTCACGACCTAAGGGGACGTCCTTAAATGACGCCCCCCCCCTTTCCGTCATCACTTCGTCACAAAAACGTAGAACTCCCTCTTATATGACGTCACAAATCTTTGAACCCCCCTCCCAAAAAAAAAGCGTATTTTCTATTTGCAAATTAGCTTGTTGCAAATTATTTTTGACATTTAATATGTATGTAGTGTAAGTCTGCACTCTAATATCGTAACACATGTGAAGCCATTGAACACGTAATTAAATAAATTGTAAACAATCATATATTTAAGTGGAAATTTTATTTAAAGTTGCGCGTTTTTTATGTGCCGTCACAGTTCTTAACATCCCCTCCACATCGTCACAAATGCGTGTCCCCCCTCCCCGCTAGGCACGCGACGTCATAATTGGAAGGCCCCTAACCCATAGAGCTCCTACGAAGGAACATACAGAATTTTGCATTTGTGGGTCACTCCTTGTGATGATGTCACCCGGTGCTTTCAGCACCCCTTTAGGGACGCCACTGCTTAGTGTAACTTACTAAATAATTTCGTGACTGTGACCCGTAAAATATCACACAACAAAAGAGCACAGATGAAGATTGGAGGCAATTTTTTAATAGATGGACTAACAACCTGGTAGGCGCTCATATGTTTGCGCCCATTCTTCGCCCCTTAATCGTTTAATTGACACATGAAAATCATTGTAGGGGGTTAAATGTTCCCAACATATTTCAAATAAGCCTTCAAATTAAAAAACAATTGTTTATCATTAAATTGAATTACTTTCTTTTTTTAAAGTTTAAGTCTTGTCTGTCATACTTTAAGAACATTTATTAATTTAAAAAAATCATCTAACTTTTGAACGCGCCTAAAATTTAATTTGGCTTACTTATGTAACTTTCAAAATTAAAGTCAATCATAATTAAAGAATTATTTAAGCCGGAAAAGGTATAATGTGGTATTTAGACTCTTATCTTATCTTTTTACAGACGCTCCTTCTATACAGAAGATTATTGCGTCCTACGCTTATCTATGGTCTGTGTCTAGTCCTGCATTTCTACTAGAGATTTAAATGTTGATAAAGTGCTGGTTTTCCTGGATTCTTCAGGCAACCCATTCCACGCCCGAATTCCGGACGGGAAAAAGGAAAACTTGTATGTGTTTGTTCTTGCATACGGAATAAGAAAGGTGTTTTTATCCTTATGTCTATCTGAGGGTTGTATTAAGTTATCTTTGTTTTGTATTTCTAAATTAGAATTAATTGCTTTATGTATGATTACTACTTTGCTTTTGGTTCTTCTATCCTCTAGTGTTTCAAGGTTTAATGATTTAACTAATGGTGTTATTCTTGTCAGTTTCGAATATTCTCCAGTAATGAATCTGGCAGCTCTTTTTTGAATTTGTTCTAGTTTATCAATGTTTTCTTTGGTGGATGGGTCCCATACAGAAGATGCATATTCTAGTACAGGTCTCACCAAAGTGAGGTAGCATTTTAGTTTTATATCTCTATTACATTTGTTAAAGTTTCTTTTTATAAAGCCTAAGGTTTTGTTTGATTTTTTAATAACTTCATTGACATGGGGATTCCATGATAGTTTCTCATTTATTAAGACTCCTAAGTATTTTGCATCTTTAGTTTGGGTCAGTTCTCTTCCATGAATGTAATATTTTGAATTTATTTGTTTCTTTTTCTTTGTTACTCTTAACAGTTGACACTTTTCTGGGTGGAAAGACATACTCCAGTTAGTTTCCCATTTTATCAATTCATCTAAGTCTTTTTGTAAAATTTTGCTGTCTTGTTCTGATTTAATTGTTCTATAGATTATACAATCATCAGCAAATAACCTAACTTTTGTACCTGTTGAGATGTTGTTGGGTAAATCATTTATATCAATTAAAAAGAGTAAGGGACCTAGCACAGTTCCTTGTGGAACTCCTGAGTTAACCTTTATTGGTGCAGATTTAGATCCATTAATTATTACAGTTTGCTCCCTGCCCAAAAGGAAGTCTTGGATCCAGTGATGTAAGGAACCTGAGATTCCAAAGTAGTTAAGTTTTTTAAGTAAACTAAGGTGGTGAACTTTGTCAAATGCTTTTGAGAAGTCTAGTAATATTGTATCTATTTGATCATTTTTGTCTAAGCATTTTGATAGTTCATCTATTAAACCTATTAATTGTGTTTCACATGATCTGTTTTTTCTAAAGCCGTGTTGATGTGGGCATAGGGCATTATATCAAAAATAATTCGAATAAATTCTCACTATCTTAAATTTCCCTCTTTTAACAAAATGAAATAAAGGATTCACTTGCTTATCTTTAATGTTGCAAGAATGTGGAATTATGAATTGTAGACAAAATACTTGAATATAACAGATTATATCTTCAATAATATTGTATATTATGGTCAGACCAGACGTTTTTCAGCTTCAAAAAATTCGTCGCTGCCGTTGCGTAGATGCGGTTCTGACTTCTGATAAATTAAGTTTCTTGGAATACAGCGTAAGTCGGGACGGGAGCATCGTAACCTGAGACTAACTGTATATAAATGACTTTAATAAATATAAATAAAACAAATTTATTAGCTCAAAGATATTTAATTCATAATTTTCCTCTAAAAAAACAACAAAGAAAACCCATATTTTGATTTTTTTTGTGGAGAAAAATCTTCTTCCCCCAATCCCAACTGTGGTGGACGGACTAGTGAGGTTGGGTGTCGGTATGTCTAAGCCCAGTTGGCTTATATCAGGGGCGTCTAAACTTTTTGCATGTCGGGCCATATTCCTTGACGTAAAGATATTCGTGGGCCGGATTAAAATAATTTTATAAAATGACAGGTTGATAAGTTTGTATTGCCAAATTTTAATGTGAAGGGGGAAACTGAGATCTTGAATGCAGTAAATAGGTGAGGTCAGGCTCATTGCCACTTGTTTGGATACGTATACTATTACGTATGTGAGTCACTTATTCTCGTCCTCACAAGGTTCTTGTTAAAATTCATAACTGAAAATGTCTGCTCACACAAGTATGTCGAGCTAAACATGATGCTCAATTTTTTAGTAAATGTTCGAATCTCTTTGCATCTCTCTTTATCCAGCTGACTGTAAAAGCAATGGGAGAAGGCTGAGGTCTGCAACGACATTTAGCATTAGTTTGCAGCTCAATGAGTTCCATCTGCAGATTACCTGTAGCATTATCAGGGTCAACAGAGAAAGATGAAGATTTAAAAAAAAACATGGTTTCCTTTTCAATAGTTTCAAAGTCCTGAAAGCGTCTTTGAAATACGTCAGCCATGGATATGATATCTGCAACATAATTCTGCATTTGCTAATTGAAGCTTCTTTCTAGAAAATGTGTCTTGATTTCCTGTAGTGAGGGGAAATGTGTGGTATTAGGCTGCATTTGAAACAGTTGCCTTTCAAAGAGTTGCAGCTTGTTCCCAAAAGCCTTGATATATGAATATAATTGGCTTAGCACTGCATTGTGCCTTTGACGATTTGTGTAGATGTCTTGTCAAAATCTTCCACCCAAGCAGTATCAGATAGTTCTGGAATTGGTTGTTCAATGTATTGCCCAATTTATTTTTTAAGTGCGTAGAAGCTCTGACGTGCTGTCCCCCGACTGAGCCACGGTATACCATTGTGATACACATCTTCGAATTCTCTCTGGATGTCATGAAGATACTGCTGAAACTGGCGGTGAAAAGGGGATTTAGAGCGAATAGATTCCATAGCCTTTATCACTGATTTAAGGACACGATCACACCAAAGGTGTTTGGCACAAAGAACTTGGTGAATGATACAGTGAAGTTTAAAATCTTTGCCAGCCTCTTCGCTGACTTTGATATACGCATGTTTTGCTAGTCAACTGTGTTCATCAGTCCTGGCAGGGGCACCATCAGTAATAAAAACAGAGATTGTTTACTTGGTAATTTAACGTCATTGACAGCAGAACAAACAGAAGCAACTAAATTTGTTCCCCGTGTTTGGTTTTTAAGACTGAAAGTCTAGTAATTGGTAATCAACAAATGTTATCGATTTTCGCCATCATTTGAAGTACTCAAAATAGTACAAAATTTCGACTATTCTTATAATTATGATGTTTTAAAAGAAATAATACGTCAGTCAATCAATTACTTCAGATAATACCGCGGGTGAGTGGAAATTGCTTCGCGGGTCGGACTTTGGACACCCCTGGCTTATATCATTTAAAATAAAAGACACCGCCTCTCATATTTCCAACCCTTGTACAGCTCCCTCTGGTCCGGCTGTTTCTTTTATATTTTTCCTAATTTGTTTTATTGTATTTTGTTGTGACTGTTTTATCATTGCTTTTTAACTGATATTTTTTTATTAACAAGTTTATGCGTTTAGCGTATTTCATTGTATTTCGTAATATCTTTATAGGTAAAAAAAAACGTGTCTTTTTAAAAAAATCCCCTATATTAACTTCACCGCCGTCTCATCCGTCGTCCCTCGACCGCGACTCGTCCCGCGACGCCCGTCCGCCCGCGACGCCGTAAAGTCAAAAATGACCCACTTCCAGTGAAGCCATCGAGCTGAAATTTGGCACACGGCTCCATCTCACCTAACAATGCATCGCATAAAAAATTCAGATCGATCGAACGGACCGTAATTAAATTAATGCATTTTTAGTTTATCTATACTAATAAAATGGAAAGCCCCCACTCACTGACTCACTCACTGACTGATTCATCACTAATTCTCCAACTTCCCGTGTAGGTAGAAGCATGAAACTTTGGGAAGTTGTCGAGTAGCCTCTCGCGACGAAAATTGGAGTAAAAGAATTTTAAAAATAACACTCATGGGGGCCGGGGGCCCAAAAACGTTTTTTTTCCTTTTATGGCCTATATAAAATTTTAAAATCACCAATTCTCCTATTTCCCGAGTAGGCAGAAGCATGAAACTTTGGGAAATTGTTGAGTACAATCCCGCGATGGTAACTGGAGAAAAAACTATTTAAATTATCACTTCCTGGGGGCCGGGGCCCCAAATTAAGTTTTTTCCTTATATGAGCTTTATAAAAACTAAAAATCACTAATTCTCCTATTTCCCGTGTAGGTAGAAGCATGAAACTTGGGGTGGTTGTTAAGTTCCCTTCCGCGAAGGTAACAAGCAAAAAATATATATAAATTATCACTGAATGGGGGCCGGGGGCCCAAATGTAGTTTTTTTCTAATATAAAAAAAGGACTCATCACTAATTCTCCAACTTCCCGTGTAGGTATTAGCATGAAACTTTGGGAACTTGCTGAGTACACTCTCTCAACGATAATTGGCGAATAAGAATTTTAAAATTCACACTGTTGGGGGCCCAGGGCCCAAAAACGCTTTTTTTCCTAATATGGACTATATAGAATATGAAATCACTAATTTTCTCATTTCTCGAGTAGGCAAAAGCATGAAACTTTGGGAAGTTGTTGAGTAAAAACCAGCGAAAGCGACGGGAGGAAAAAAAAATAAATTATCACTTCCTGGGGGCCGGGGGCCCAAATGAAGTTTTTTCCTTATATGAGCTTTATAAAAACTAAAAATCACTAATTCTCCTATTTTCCGTGTAGGTAGAAGCATGAAACACTAGGTAGTTGATAAGCACACTTCCGCGATGGTAACAAGCGAAAAAAATATTTAAAATAACACTTAATGGGGTCCGGGGGCCCAAATGTATACAAAAAATAAAAATCACAAATTCTCCTATTTCCCGTGTAGGTAGAAGCATGAAACTTGGGGTAGTTGTTAAGTACACTTCCATGATGGTAACAGGTAAAATCAATATTTAAATTATCACTTAATGGGGTCCGGGGGCCCAAATGTAGTTTCTTCTTTTATTAAAAAAGACTCATCACTAATCTCGGATTTAACGCATAGGTAGAAGCATGAAACTTTGGGAAGTTGTTGAGTAGCCTCTCGCGACGAAAATTGGCGTAAAAGAATTTTTAAATTAACACTCATGGGGGCCGGGGGCCCAAAAAAGTTTTTTTTTACCTTATATGGCCTATATAAAATTTTAAAATCAACAATTCTCCTGTTTCCCGAGTAGTTTTAAGTACACTTTCACGATGGTAACAGGTAAAAACAATATTTAAATTATCACTTACTGGGGGCCGGGGGCCAAAATGTAGTCTTTTCTTATATTAAAACTGACTCATCACTAATTCTAGGATTTCCCATGTATGTAGAACCATGAAACCTTGGGAAGTTGTCAAGTAGCCTCTCTCGACGACAAATGGCGAAAAAGAATTTATAAATTCAGCTTCATCGGGGCCGGGGGCCCAAAATCTTTTTTCCCCCTTCCATTGGCTATATAAACATTTGAAAATCACTAATCCTCCTATTTCCCGAGTAGGTAGAAGCATGAAACTTTGGGAAGTTGTTGAGTACACTTCCGCGATGGTAACAGGCGAAAAAATATTCAAAATTTCACTTACTGGGGCCCAGGGGCCAAAATGTAGTATTTTCCTTATATGAGTTATATAAAAACTGAAAATCACTAATTCTCCTAATTCCTGTGTAGGAAGTAGCATGAAACCTTTGAGTAGTTTTTAAGTAACCTCAATGGTAACAGGTGAAAAAGAATTTTGAAATTCACACTCATGGGGGCCGGGGGCCCAAAAACGTTTTTCCCCCTTATTCTGGCTTTATAAAAATTAAAAATCCCTTATTCTCCTATTTCCCGAGAAGGTAGAAGCATGAAACTTTGGGTAGTTGTTGGATAACATTCCGCGATGGTAACAGGTGGAACAATTATATAAATTATCACATAACGGGGGCCGGGGGCCGAAATGTAATTTTTTTCTTATATGAGCTATATAAAAACTGAAAATCACTAATTCTCCTATTTCCCGTGTAGGTGGAAGCATGAAACTTGGGGCGGTTGTTGAGTACCCCCCCCCCGCAATGGTAGCAGACGGAGAAAAATTAAATTATCAGCTCGATAGGATCACGGGAAGTGTGTCATTTTTTTACTTTTCGTTTTTGTTTTTCTGCGGGACTACAACAGACAGACAGACAAGACGGTGAAGTTAATATATGTATTATATCCATCATGATCCATTTTGAAATCAATTTGTGTTTTGAATTTGTGTTACGCGGGTTCTCAATGCTTACTGAAATCCTAATTTACCGCAGCAAAGCGCGGGTATTTTGCTAGTCTATACTATATAAATCACTATTTAGAAAAACAAAAGTCGTCGTCTGCTAGAGTTTTGACCTAGTTTTTAAAGCCAAGGGAGATAATTTGGTTTCAGTCTGTAAATGTTTGTCACTTTTGAACATAATCAATACTTTTAGTTATGTCTCATATACAAGGGATTTTTAGTCAAAAACTTTGTTTTTACTGGGTTGTTTAATTTTATTTCTTCTTCTTTTTTTTGAACATAAAATCATACACAGTAAATTGTTAGGTTTTGGTGTCACCCCCTGATGGGTGTCACCCGGGGCGGCCCGCCCGCCTAGACCCCTCAGCCGCCGCGCGCGCCGAATACGCCGCAAAATTTTATTCCGCCGAAAATCCGGCGGAAAATATGCGGCGCGCCGCATTAGCCGCAGTATTTTATCCGCCGTAAATCCGCCGAAAAATGAACGAGCCGCCGTAACGTAAATTTTGTTTTCTTAAGATTAATTGCGTTCCGTTTTAAGATCGAATGAATTTTTAGGATAACCGTCGCCGAAAGTGTGACAAAAATGAGTTATTTGTACAGTTTTTTAAACCTAAATAATCAATAAAATCACTGATACAGTTCTTGCAAGTTATCTTTTTCTTACAATCTTAATTTATAAAATACTAATTAAAATACAAATCAATAAATTAATTAATTTAAGTTATCTTTAAGCTTGGTCGTAAATAGGCGATTTATTATTACTAATATTACGCAATTATGGCGCAACGATCTTCTACTAGCAGATGTAAGCCTAAATTAATTGTTTCAATTAACTAGATACTACTTTAGTCAATAACTGATGATTTTTAAGGGTTATCCTGAAGTTTTAGCACGTAATTTTTTTTGCTGCGCATTTTAATTTTCTCGGGAGAACTTTCATTTTTAATTTATTAAATGCATTTATATATGTTATATTTTAGTTATTATAGCGCTAATTTGTAAGGCTTTTAAATTTATAAGGCTGTTTTCGGCCCTTGACGCTACATAATCGGAGTAGGGGACATCATTTTTGTTTATCTAGCACCCTGCTAGCTAGATTTTTTTTTACCTGGAACGACCCATGCTAAAATAAATTTACTGACTGAAGATGTCTTTAAAAAAAGTTTCATTCATCTATTTTAAGATTCTTAGAAGATCAATATATATTTTAATGAAAATTTCATTTTTTATTTCTTTACCAGATGTTTGATTCTTTTTTGTTTGTAAGTGAGAAAATTTGCTTGGCCTCTTGCTGTGACAACCCAGCAAGTAGGGTGCTAGATAAACAAAATGGATGTATCCTACTTAACTCTGATTATGTATCGTCAAGGGCCGAAAACAGCCTTATAAATTAAAAAGCCCTAGAAATTAGCGCTATAATAGCTAAAATATAACATATATAAATGTATTTAATAAATTAAAAACGAAAGTTCTCACGAGAAAATTAAAATTCGCAGTGAAATAATATACGTGCTAAGACTGCAGGATTACCTTTTTACCTTACACCATTTCTGATGTAACAATTCTTTATGACTATATGATACTTTTAGGTGAACTCAAGTGTTAGCAAATGTCACATAAACCGGGAAAAGAGGCAGTTCATTAAAAACCTTTTTAAAAAATCATAAACCGCCTAGCCTACATGTAAATTCTAAATCACAATGCTGGAAATATTTTGGTGACCTGTTCTCTGCTGATGGGAGAAATGTAGACGAAGATCAGTTTATTGTCAGCTGTGTCTTACTGCTCAGCAGTCATTGGGTGACAAATAGGGTCACATTTCAAAAGTAACCAATTTTGCCTCAATTACATCAAGTGGCAATATGAATCTTCACTTAAGTGTCAAGCACAATGTGTCAGTACAAAGTCAAGAAAAGTCAATACAATTTTGGGATATTTCCTTAAGTATGGAGAAGGCAACAG
The DNA here is from genome assembly GCA_944989445.1 of Ampullaceana balthica. Lineage (NCBI taxonomy): Eukaryota > Metazoa > Mollusca > Gastropoda > Lymnaeidae > Ampullaceana > Ampullaceana balthica. The sequence goes on along the minus strand of CALYLW010000383.1, from coordinate 153,300 downwards.
TCAATGTCAGGCAACATCAAGGCATGAACTGACAAGAGATATGGTTATCTGGTTCTTTAGAGACTTGCTCGCCTTTGAAAATGTGGCTAAAGATGGTTTTGTTGACTTCTTCAAAATTAATTGCCCATCTCTCAACATACCGGCACCTGTAATACTTGCTGGAGCATCCCTGGATGATGTTTACGAATATTTTGCTGCAAATGTCAATTTATCCGGATATCAGCCGAAAAATTATGTCAGCCAGCCGAAATTTTAAAATTCGGCTAATCCGGATATCAGCCGAAAAATTGTGTCAGCCAGCCGAAATTTAAACAAAAATTTGGCTGGCAGGTCTACGCCCGTCCTCGCCCTAGTGACGCCACTGCACACAATGAATAGGAATGTAAAACAGTAAGCATGCCCCTGAGTAGAAAACAATTAATTGAATGAGTCAGTTTAATTTATTACTTGAATGGTGTACAACAAAATTTATAATTATATATAATTTTAACACTTCAATATGCAATGTGTTTAAATTATAAATGGTGTCCATTCCATAAAAAATATAATTAAATTGCACCACATATAACTGTACAAGCTTTAACATTATAGCAGACGATTTAATAGAAGGATGTGTGGTTCATTGTTCATCAAGTTCAAGTGTTACAGATTATAGATTAGCCAATAATTAATACTCAGTCTGTAATAATTTATACTATTTGGCCTATTTATCTCGTATAATGACAATAAGAGTAAAATAAGACTATTATTAAACCATTATACAAAGCTGTAAAAATACAACATAAATCTTAGGTAGGAAATCTAAATCTAGTTATTAATGGTTAATGTCATCGCTAATCCTCACACCCCTCACTCTGAAGTCTATTTGGTATTCAATTTCGAGGTGTTGCATCACATTGGTTCTTTATTTTTTCCTCCTATCATTTCTATTTCGGTTGCAAATTCTTTCACTGCTATTTCTCGGCAAGAAGTGTAAGGCAAGTGCCGGCTGAAAGCTAAAATACTTATATAACATTAGGCTGCAATAATCCATAGGAAAAAAGGTAAACAAATTAATTATGATAGTTGCATACAGAAAAGATAATAAAATGTATGGCCTCCATTTAAAGTGTTTTAATCTTCGATGGTACATTCAGAGTTGGTACTTTGTGAACTTACCTAAAACTTATAATTTAAACTTATACTATACCAAAATTATAAATAAAATAGGTCAGACTGAATATAAATAATTTTTAATAATAGAATAATTTGATAAAAGTAAAGTTTCCAATTATTATTTATATTATTCTTTAAACGTAAATGCAATGTATTTTAAACAATGAATGCATTCACATTTTTTTTCATTATTTACGCTCATGGTTGATATTGCAATTATTGCTTCAAAATTTGAAAAAAAAACAAATTGGATTCACTTTAACAATTTTAAACATATGTTGGACTTGAATAATGGTAAACGTGGGTGATAAAATTACCGATACATTATACATACGTCTGTAACACGAAATGTTATTCGCCTGGCGTTAAATATATAAACCTGAGATATAAGCAAACAGACGTGCGCATTTATTTTGAGTGAAGATTTTTTTTTCTGCTATATAATATTTAGGCCCGCAAGTAGGAGCTGAATAATTTCGGTTTGGGGGGGGGGTGTAGGGATTTGGGGTTAGCCATATTTAATAAATTATATGTAAATTTTAAAAAAAATCCAACTTTCACTTAAAGTTTTTTAGTATAAAATAATGCCAGATTGGAACAATTCTTTTTTTAATTCTTAGGAAAGAGGTTTACTTTAAATTTTAAAAAAATCAATCAATCATTAGCCTTAGCTCTGACTCTGAAAATTCAGCTGCTCTCTGGTTGACATAAAACTGCATGTTGGCAAACATTGCCACAGGCTTAGGTTGGAAGAATAAAAATGCAAAAGATCACCAATAAAGGGCCATAATAATAAATGACTTTAATCCCCCCCCCACCCCCGTCTCAAAACCTTTAATTAAAAATAGCAATCTGGCCTTCCATCCTATAATTTTATGTTTAATTCATTAGTAAATTAAATTTTTTAGTTCAATATGAATTTTAAAATTGTCAACAAAATTAGGATTGACAAAAAAAACTAAGAATGAAAATGAAAACATTTTTTCGCTGTCATTTCAGCATTTGAAATTTAAATAACAGAGAATGAAGTTTACATATCTCAATCTCCTTACATTATCTCTGCATAGGACATAGCTTTAACTTAAATATTTATCAATATTTTTCTTGGATATAGTGAGAGCTACTTTGATAACTAGAATTTCACCTCTCTCATAACTCTTACAAATAATTTAAAAAAATTAATCCATCTAATTTCAAAAGATACTATTTATCAATATCAGAGGCATCACTGGGGAGGGGGGTGGACTGCACGGGGTGACACCATCGCAAGGGGGGACACCAAAATGTAAAACTATATATGTTCCAGTTATTTGCACTGGAACTCAGAGGAGGTCTATGGGCTAAGTCGTGAGGGGGTGACACCAACCCTTGTGACGCCTCTGATTAATATATCAATGGGTGAAGTGAAAATTTATTATTATTTAAGGCCATTCATAAATTACATTATGATATGAGAATGCGGAGGTCTTATCAAGTGAACATTTGTGACAAGGCAAGGGAGGGTGGTGAAGATAAAAAATAACATCACACTTTTGGAGTATACATTTTACTAACCAATGTTAATGAGATCTTTTAGGTTAAATTTTTATCAACTGAACACAATTTTAAATGACGTTTTTTTTTCTTCATTAACTTTAACTTGTTTATTTGTTAAATAAATTAATTTAAAAGAGGTACCTTACAGTTAGTGACAAATAAGGAGTTACAACTTTAAAAAATTATATTGCATTATTTGCATTATTCATGGATTTTGCCTTAAAGTTGGAAAAGGGTGGGGGGTGCAAGATTTTTGACATACTTTAGGTTTTCTTTAAAGTTTCTGACAGATTGTGTCAAGGGGGCAGGGAGTATGGGGAAAATATTTTTAAAAAATAGCTTCACATAACTAATGGACAGCCCCTTAGGCCAGTGATGGCAACCTTTTTGGGGTCGAGTGCCTGAAATTCAACCAAAACCCACTTATTAATATAGCAAAGTGCCAACACTCCCATGAAATCTGCAAATTGGGGTTTGCTGGGTTGGTTTGATTAAGGAAGTTATATTTTAATCGTGTGCCGGTTGATGAGGCTCTGCCTGCCGACTGAGGCACACGTGCCATAGGTTCGCCATCACTGCCTTGGGGATTGGTGGAGTCATTTACTATCTGTTCATGTAACCTGGAAAATTTTGTGGTGATTTACATTAAAGTTTGCAAAATAATATAAATATTTTTTTTACCTAAAAAGTGCATAGAATCAAATTTTTAAAATGTTTATCTTATCTTATCTGTTACAGACGCTCCTTCTATACAGAAGATTATTGCGTCCTACGGTTATCTATGGTTTGTGTTTAGTCCTGCATTCTTATTAGAGTGTTAAATGTTGATAAAGTGTTGGTTTTCCTGGTTTCTTCAGGCAACTCATTCCACGCCCGAATTCTGGACGGGAAAAACGAGAATTTGCCTGTGTTTGTTCTTGCATACAGAATAAGGAAGGTGTTTTTATCCTTATGTCTATCTGTGGGTTGTATTAAGTTATCTTTGTGTTGTATTTCTAATTTAGAATTTATTGCTTTTATGTATTATTACTATTTTACTCTTGGTTCTTCTATCGACTAGTGTTTCAAGGTTTAATTATTTAACTAATGGTGTTATTCTTGTAAGTTTTAAATATTCTCCAGTAATGAATCTTGGCAGCTCTTTTTTGAATTTGTTCTAGTTTATCAATGTTTTCTTTGGTGGATGGGTCTCATACAGAAGATGCATATTCTAGTACAGGTCTCACCAAAGTGAGGTAGCATTTTAGTTTTATATCCTTATTACTTATTACATCTGTAAAAGTTTCTTTTTATAAAGCCTAAGATTTTGTTTGATTTTTTAATAACTTCATTGATATTGGGATTCCATGATATTTCTCAATTATTAATACTCCTAAGTATTTTTCATCTTTAGTTTGGATTAGTTCTTTTCCATGAATGAAATATTTTGAGTTTATTTGTTTCTTTTTCTGGTACTTGTTTTTTTATCCGACCACCAAAAAATTAAGAAATTTTTTTGGTATTAACTGTTGGCAATACTTAGGCTGCTACTACTAGATGGCTATGGACTTCTCCCACTTACGGCAATGAAGATTAAATAAATTAATATTAAAATCATGAATCTAGTTAAAACAAATTTTAATGTTTTTTTATAAGCAATACTACTACAGTAATAAAATAAATTATAAGTAACACAATTAACTATCACTATATAAACTATATTGACATTTGACAAAGGATAACCCTGATTAAAACTAAAAACTAACTAAATGATAAATGAAAGAAAGTAGGCTTTAAAAAAATAAAATTGCTGCTTTATGTATTATCAATTGTAAAATACAATTTCTTTTTTAATTCGGCATGGATTACACTCACGAAACTGTGAATCACAGCCTACATTTCGTCTATCCTAATACTGGTGCTAACACCCAACAAATCGAGTGGTCATGGAAATCTGTTAAGGAACCTAATAAACGCCACAACAGGACTCCTCATCATATAGTAGATATAAATAATATTAAACATTTACTATAACTAGATTAATGATTTTAATATTAATTTATTTCATATTCATCGTTGTTAGTAATGTTAGTGGGAGAAGTCCATACTATAGTGACCATAGCCATCAAGTAGTAATAGCCTAAGTATCGCTGGGTTGCCAACAATTAATATCAAAATAATAAAGATATTTTTTTGGTGGTCGGTTAAAAAAACAAGTACCCTTTTTCTTTGTTGCTCTTAACAGTTGACAATTTTCATGGTGGAAAGACATACTCCAGTTAGTCTCCCATTTTATCAATTCATGTAAGTCTTTTTGTAAAATTTTGCTATCTTGTTCTGATTTAATTGTCCTATAGATTATGCAATCATCAGCAAATAAACTAACTTTGCTCCGTTGAGATGTTGTTGGGTAAATCAATTATATAAATTTTAAAAGAATTTAGAGAGGCTTGAAAAAGATTGCAAGGACATTTCATTGCTTAGTTCTTTAAACCTTGCAGGCAATTCATCTGGACCTGTGGCTTTGTTTATTTTAATGTTTTTTTAGAAGTGTATGTTTACCTATTTCGTCTACAGTTATGTTACCTATTTCTTCCATTTTATTTAAATCTATTAAAAACTTCCTTGTCACCTGAGGCCGAAAATGATGATGCAAAATATGTGTTAAGGAAATTAGCTTAGTCTCATTATCATTATAGGTTTATTATTTGAGCCTTTTAGTGAGGCTATTCCTGTAGGTTCCCATTTTGTTAGATTAATGAAGGACAATAAGTTTTTATGTTATCCTTAGAAATGAACATTGTTTATATATTCATTTTGGAGTTTTCAACTTAGTTTTTTGTCAAGTGTTTAATCTTTTAAATATTTTTTGTGTATCCTTTTTACCACGATTTTATTAACTTGCTTTCGTTCATGTCTGTCCTCATTGTTTTCGTTCTTGTCTGTCCGCAATTTTCAATTTTCCAACGTAAAATTAAACCACTTCTGATGGCCCTAGAGAGCTCAAAATGTTACCACACATAGATCTTGGCTTGTATCAAAATTGCAGATGGATCGAATGTGCTGTAATTAAATTAATGCATATTTTAGTTTATCTTATATAAGCATCTGTTATCCGTTTCTTACGTTTTTTCACGTGCCATTTCAGTTAACCCCGTGACCTCATCCCGTGGTATTAAAATGTTGGGCCGCGCTTATGAGGTGTTTGGTAAAATAAATAGAGTAAAAAAAAATTAATTTTAAAAGGGGAGTTAAATCATTGAAGAAAATTGAATAAGAAAGCAGTCTTTATATGAATTATGTGTAGTGTTTTCAATTGATAAGCGTTGGTGTTTGTCCATATGTTTGTGTTTGTTTGTTTTAGGTCTAAAATGCCTCACCTCCACGCGTTTAGACCTGACAATCCATAAGAATGAAACCTGACAACGTTAGCACTTTTGTATAAATGATTTTCTATAAAGTACATAGAGTAATATATACCTCTAGTATTTTACCATCAGAGTAAAAGATGTAAAATAAAAAAGGTATAAGAAGGATTTTTACACCATATTTTTATAAGTGGACTAAACAAGAATAAAAATAATTTTAAACATCTATAGTTCAAGTACATATACTTAATGTTATATGACTAAAACACGTGGGGCAGGTGTTTGGTATAAAAATTATAAAAACTTTTAAAAAATCACTTTTTTGACCTTTAATTATAAATCTGGATAGTGCCTACATTTTTTAAATAAGTTATCTTTTTGTCTGCATAGTTTTTTAAATATTTAGAAGTTGAACCAGCATTTGTAAATTTAATTGATTTTAAGTTATTGTTAGATTTGAACAGTCTCATCATATTTTATAGTTTTTAGATTTGTTTTTTAGTATACATAAATTTTTGTTGATTTTGAGATGGTCCACTGATTGGATGTAATTTTATTGACTTACATTTATTCCATAGACATTTTATCTCATCTAGGTAACTTACATATTTTAGTATTTTATTCGTTGTTTAACCAACAATATAATGGTCGGACAGTCCAGGAATTATTTAGCAGACTATCATTAGTCCAGTCTATTCGTTAAATATAAATCTAGTGTTTTATTTTTCCGTGTGGCATTTTTTACTATCTGTTCTAGGTTTATGGTAGTTTATAGTGCCTATAAAGTGTTCATTTAAAGCAGTTTATCTGATAGCAGATTATATTATATATACTATTTTATTTAGTTCAAATTTGTGTAAACTTGCTTTTTCAAAATGTTTTTTTCCAGCTTAAAAAGATGAGAGGTATTGCTGTATTTGGCTCTGATGAAAATGTATCAGTCAATGTAAGCTGTGCACAAAATAGTCACAGAGGGCCTGATGCTTCAGATTGAGAACATTAATCATCTTCAAGGTAATTAACTTGTGCATGTAACTAATGGGCAGCATTAACAAAAGTCAAAAGTATGTCTATTCTTATTTATTTGTAATTGATAAAAAATGATATGATTAAAATATAGATTTCGCAGTTAAACCTGATATCTGAATCTTGTTACATTCATTTTGCTCAACTAGTATAAATATTATTTTTGTAAGTCAGTACAGTGTATTCACTTTATTATAGAATTATATAGATAAATGAATATTTACATTAAGACTGGCTATGAGATAGCTCTTCTAGTTTTTACTACGTAGATACTCACATATGAGCCTACTGACGCATATAAGCCGACCTCACCTACGAACTGTTTTAAAATGGCAGATTTTTTGGAAAAAACCGCATATAAGCCGACGATACAATTGTCTATATATTCCTCATATCATATTGTTCATAGAATTGTTACATTTACAGATGTATAATGCATACTTTATAGATCCATCAAGTTTTTTTACCTTTTAGAATGACTCACAGCAGAAAAACGAGAAAAACTCTGCTGTTCTGCCTATCCCCATTGTTTGCTATAATAATATCTGAACCTCGCTCCGCACATAAGTTGTTCACAGAACAAATAAAGAGCTCGGATAGCGATGAAAATGTGTGGCTGAAAAATTGGCATTAGTGTCTGATCCTGTGTCAATTTGATGTTTTATGCGCATATAAGCGAGCAGACCCCGCCTGATTTCAGTAATAGAATATTTTATAGTTCTAAATTTGGCTTATGTGTCGATGCATATGCGGTATATTAAGTAATATATAGATATTTGTGAACATGTAAAAAAATCTATATACCAACGCTGCACATAAGTAGTTTACCTTATAAAACTTAATTACTCAATTTTTAAAATTTATTTCTGAAGATAGAACTGATAACTTATGTCTTAAGTCCAAGTTTTTATATGAGACAAATATAATAGTACAGTAATGTGTAAATTAATAATTATTAAAATTATTTAAGAGTTGTAAGTGATTCAATCACATTTTCAGTATATTTCTTTTTTAAACATTTAACAAATAAGTCCTCTTATTCCTCGTCAAATACTTAGAACGTCTGTCTAGGGTTCACAGATAGGCCATTGTTGATGCCATTAGAGAATGCAACCTTTACGTCTGTATACGACATCCATACATCTGGATAATCTACAACGGAGAACTTTACTCAATCACAAGATATGGTAAAATAATTAACGCTTACATTTCCATATGTAATATTCAGCATGATGATTTTTATTTTTCTAGAATCATTTTTTAATTAAAATTAATAAATTCACTTTGAATCATTTACATGTGTAAGCACACAGTAATAGTAAAGGTAAATGTTTTCTGTGATTTTGGAAAAATGTATATGTAATGAAGATTTAATAAACGGGTACAATTCTAATAATTTAGATAGTTATACACTATGAATTAGACTGTAAAATTACTTACAATATTTGAAATTATGCTATTTTTAAAATATGAACTCTCTAGTAGATCATGTAAAAATCATTTTTATTTTACATCGTCTATTATCCAGTTAGATCATAATTTTTATTTTATCATCGATGGATCAATGAAAATGAATGCCCACATAGTTAATTTCATTTTTTACAGTTTTATTCCCATCATTTGATATTTGTCGATGCTAATATTATTATAGTAAAAATGAATAGAAATAGTAATTTAAAGATCACGTATATTAGCTGTAATTGCCTATCCGACAATAATAAAGCATTTTGTTCTTAAACATGAGTTGTGAATATTCTATTTGTTACAGATTGGATCAAAATAATTCAATTTATGCTACAGACTGCTTCACATTTTAACAAACTAAAGAAAAGACTCATAAGATTTTTTTTCCATTGTTTATTTTGTTTATTAATAAAAATAACAACTTAAACCTATCTTACCTATTTCATTCATAGTCTGGACAAAGAATATGACTTGGTGGCCACTATAGCACTCAGAATGAGGATGGTGTTGAGCCATGATTCAACTATTAAGAAAAGTATGGTGCTGAGCATATGAGCATAAACAGTTGAGATGTGTGTGTAGCCTTCTGTATATCAGGATACAGTTAACAGGAACAGTCAGTGTCTTGGATAAGAGAATACATAGGTATAAGGCCTTTGTATTCGGTTCAGACAGAGCTATGGATTTGGCTGTTTGTTCAGAGGTAAGTCAGTTGGCTGTGTTATGATTCAACACTCACGCACAGTCACATTCATTAACAATATAATAAATGCTTATCAGTATATCATTGGTATGAATAATTAACTAATCGGACCGTCAAGTAATTGTGGGGAAAATGAATGCCTCATTCTAACAAACTAATTAAAGAGTCTGCTACCAATCAACAAACTATCTCCCACATATAACTGACCATTTATCTTTTAATCGTATGAGTAATCACAGTATGCTTTGTGGTGAGTGGAATTTTTCTGCCAACACTGGCACAATACATTATTGCACATAGCATGGAGTTTATGCATAGAGCAGTCTTGACCTCATCCTACTTCAGAAGACATTGTTATAAGTTCATATTTATTGAAAATAATAAATTAAATTGGAATGCACATTTATTAGTAAGTGTTAACTGTGTATTAGAACTTCATGTCTTTGCATATTTTCTATTCAGCTTGTTTGGACTGTCTCATAGTTTATCAGATGATGAGGTTCACATAGAGCCTTTCCCCCCTGGCCACATTGAAATATACAACCTTGATAAGGATGGCCGTGCTTTTCAGGATAAAGATACTTTTCAACAAGCCAGGGCAAGCTCCAGATATAAGACAAGGTTGATCCATCTAGTTTTGGTAAGCATTTATTTTTGGATTTAGTTTTTTAAGAATTTTATTTGCTTGGTTTTTGTTTGGGTGTTTTATTTATAAAAATGTTCATTACTGATATGGTTATATTGGGGAATAAATGCTGTGGAAGCCATGTAAAGATTGTCACACTCCAGAGTGGCGGGGAGAGGGGGTGTAAGAAAGTGTGACAGTTTGTGCCATTGGGCGAGAGTTTAAAAATTGTCAAAATAACGTCACATACTTATGGACAACCCCTAAGGTATTTAAACAATCCAATGTAGTCTATAACTTTGCACTCGAGCTGGTTGCCAAACAAATGCATAAATAACTTACTTCACGAAGAAACAATGTAATATGCAAATACAGATATTGAGTTATACCTAGAACAAGTAGAATAACATGAACTTAATATTATACTTCTAGAAACGCAGCGATTTAACAATTGCAATGATCGCATCTTATAGAAAGTACACAATTGTAGGAGATTTTCCATATTTCAATGTGCATGTAAATATGAGTATATACACAGATGAAATAGAATAATGGTGCTTAAGATATTTTTGAGTTAAAGATTCCAGTAAATATTTTTAATGTGATTTTCTGTATAAGTAATTTATTTTTCTGCAGTGTCCTTTGTAACAATAACACTAATTTTGCCATAGAATCAGACTGTTGCCTTTTAGAAAATACCTCACAGTTTCTGACTGTATTTTTAGCCTGAAGGTCTTTAGTGCTTAAAATATTTCAAATATCACCTGACTAATTTAGGATTAAATTGATAATCCTTGTCTTTTCTTTTAAAGCCTAGATATCAAGAAAAACATTAGAGTATTGTTGGAGGCTGCTGTTGAAAAACGTCTCATGGCAGATCGACGCATTGGCTGTCTGTTATCTAGGTAAATAAAGAGTAAATAAAAGTTCTCTTGCATCAAGTATTAAAGAATATACACTATTTTAAATTTATGGGTCTTAAAATTAAAAAGAAATTACTTATTTAAACAGTTAAAAACTACAATATGTTATGCTGGCTTTTACCTCCTCCAATGACCAATTTCATTCCTTCGTTGTAAATCACAATTTTTTCATACAGATAAATAGAATTTTATAGAATATAGGCAATCTTAGAGTGTTTAAAAATAAAAATATTTACAGATTCATTAGCTTGTCTCTTTAAAAGTGTATCTCAAGTTTCTTTATTTCAAGTTAATTATTTAATTTTATTTCTGTTGTATAAAAGCATCAATGCCAAACTATACTCATGTTACATATCATATGTTAAAGTATACTTTTTTTAATACTTCTTTGAAACTTTAGGTGGCCTTGACTCCAGTCTTGTTGCTGCCCTTTTGATGAAACTGATTAATAAGAAAGGCATAAGCTATCCCATTCAAAACTTTTGCCATTGGTTTGGAGGGTAGTCCAGACCTGATTGCAGCTAAAAGGTGAACTTAATTAATGTTATTTTTTTAATGGATCTTGAAGATAATTTTTTATGACATAAATAGTTTATCCTTTCCTTTTTTGAGAGCACAGCTGACATATGATTCTGTATTACCTATACGCACTGGTGAAAAAAGTTTTGTGTAGCTAATCACTCAATTTTAGCCCTGGACAAGTCCGCGTATTGCATTTTTCACAAATGGGGAATCATTATAGTTTAGAAGAACCAAATTTAATTGTTATTTCTTATGCACAAAGTGGCAGAGGAATTTGAGCGTGATTGCCTGACTTTTACTGTATAAATTATTTTTTGCCAAAATGCATATTTCATTAGAACTCCCCATAGGCCCTCTAATAATGTCAACCATCTTGTTATGTCTTAATTCTTTATTTATTTTTTTTTATTCTACACTCAATTATTTTTTTAAGATTCTTAAGATTTTTTGTATTTAAGAACTTTTATCTACATGTGTTATTGTATGTCTTTAGGTTGCTGACTTCTTAGGAACTGAGAGCACCATGAATTCTCATGACACACAGAGGAAAGGTTTAGAGGCTATTGAAAGTGTTGTTATACCTATTTAGATAAGCTATGACATAACTACAGTCAGAGCTTCAGTAGGTAAGTGCAGTTTTATTACATACCATTTAGAAAGCTATGACATAACTACAGTCATGAGCTTCAGTAGGTAAGTGCAGTTTTATTAAATACCATTTAGAAAGCTATGACATAACTACAGTCAGAGCTTCAGCAGGTAAGTATGACTTTAGTACATACTGGCACTGAATGGAGTTCAGTTACATGAAGCAGTTGAAAGCTCAGCCAGAAAATGAACAACTTTTAAACCCATGTTTATGGTTATGTCTTATAACAAGGGTGCTGAATAACCCTTTTTAGTTTTTGTCTATATTTTCTATTCTAAAAAATAAAAAAAATTCTGCATGCCTATGACAAAGCTCTTCTTTAATGGCTTGCATAGGGACATATCATTTTACCACATGCAAATATTGTCTCATATTCCAAAAGTAGCACATGCATCCTTGACCTATAACCTACTTTTTCATATCAGTGCATACAAGGCTTTGATGTAAATATTGGAAATAAGAGAATTCAAATATAAATCATTAAATCACATAAGACATCATTTAGAATTAGTTAGACAATGATAAAATGTGTAACCCCAATCCATAATATATTAACATGTTGTCAGTAATGTCCATAACATTAGTCAGTTGGAAATCATTTGCAAAAGAAAAAAAAATTGTATGTATGTCTGTCTGGAATCTTGTGTGACTAAGTTAAACTCACTTCCTGAGATTAAACTTGGAACACATGATGACATTAGAAGTTAATGGGGAAAAATGACTTATGCTTGGAATTAAACGAATGATAGCAGCTAATGAATGACAGCAGCTGATGAATGATAGCAGCTGATGAATGATAGCAGCTGAATGATGAATGAATATGCAGCTAGATGATGAATGATAGCAGCTGATGAATGATAGCAGCTGATGAATGATAGCAGCTGATGAATGATAGCAGCTGACGAATGATAGCAGCTGACGAATGATAGCAGCTGACGAATGATAGCAGCTGACGAATGATAGCAGCTGACGAATGATAGCAGCTGACGAATGATAGCAGCTGACGAATGATAGCAGCTGACGAATGATAGCAGCTGACGAATGATAGCAGCTGACGAATGATAGCAGCTGATGAATGAGATGAATTATCTAGGTGATATTGTGAGATGATATTTATTTAACTGTATATTTAAATAAATAATCAAATGCTGATTTGAGACTCACAGAGAGTAGAGCAAGGTCTGTACTGTAGAATATATTTATCGCACATATTTCTTGTACTTGAAACTTACTTTAATGAGTACATGTGTTTGATTGAAATCTTTGAGATTAGCATTCATTTCCTGAGTTAACCATGATTAAACATCTACATAGTTCGTTAATTATGCCAGAAGTTTATTTGACAAGTTGATCATCCAAATCTAACTTATGTAACTGAACCTAAAGCCGATGTATGTTTCTTAATTGCAAACATTGACAAGGATTTTTGAATGTTCTTATATGCACCCGGAATCTTTGCCTCAAGGTAACTGCAGTCCACATTGGTCATTGATGAGCTGTATGCTTTGTCTATTATTTCCAATCTTTGTCATTGATGAGCTTTATACTTTGTCTAATATTTCCAATCTTTGTCATTGATGAGCTGTATGCTTTGTCTAATATTTCCAATCTTTGTCATTGATGAGCTGTATGCTTTGTCTAATATTTCCAATCTTTGTCATTGATGAGCTGTATGCTTTGTCTAATATTTCCAATCTTTGTCATTGATGAGCTGTATGCTTTGTCTAATATTTCCAATCTTTGTCATTGATGAGCTGTATGCTTTGTCTAATATTTCCAATCTTTGTCATTGATGAGCTGTATGCTTTGTCTAATATTTCCAATCTTTGTCATTGATGAGCTGTATGCTTTGTCTAATATTTCCAATCTTTGTCATTGATGAGCTGTAGCTTTGTCATATCCACTTTGCATGATGCTGTATGCTTTGTCTATATTTCCAATCTTTGTCATTGATGAGCTGTATGCTTTGTCTATTATTTCCAATCTTTGTCATGCCCTTGTTATTACTGGAATCCTAACCTTGGGGCATCTCATCGCTTAAAGCTATCATTAACTGTATTTTATCTTGTATTCAGACTCGTTGTAAAAATAACTTGATAATTATACATATTTAAAAAAAAATTCAATATATTTTCTTTCAATGACACCGAATCTTCAGTTAGTTTAAGGGATATTATCTTGGAGAAGAAGAAAAAAAAGCTGTGTAGGAAGCTTTAAATCTATTTGAATGACACCTTATTGACAGGAGAAACTGCCCGACGAAATATGTAGAAAGCTCTCTCTGTACCAACATGTCTTGGGCAGTAAATAACAGAGCCTGCATGCTCAAAAAAGATACCAATTATATCCATCGACTAGTTAATTAGTTCCAATTTAAGAGGGAAACTCACCCATAATCTTTTAGCTTTGAACCTTTCAACGAGGAATATTAAAGAGAATCTGCAGTTATGTTCCCTTTCAATTAATGATCAGAATACAATTCGTAGATCTCACAGTTGTCGGTGGTTCCCAAACAGATAGTTACAGGGCACATTATTTGTGATCTCGAAATATAATTTTACGCTTTGTTTCAGATAATCTAACGTTAATAATGTTTGCGTAAATCTAGAGAGTAAAATTGCACTTTTAATCAGTAACGTTGCGCAGTGCATGATTCAATGGCGTAGCGACGGGGGGTAGGGCGTACATATGTCCCTGGGCGCCAAAATGAAGCATACAACGTCAAGTTATAATAACTGAACAATGGTTAGATACTAATTTTTATTATGTTACAGTTTTTCCCCGGGCACAAAATATCCTAGCTACGTCTCTGGCATGATTTTTTCCACATACGTCCACGTCTGGACATTTGAATATATATTGTTGGGTATGAAACTATGTTTAGGAAGATTGAGAGTGCAATGATTGAGAGTGCAATGCTTTTCTCAAGTTGTTGAAAATGTTTGTAAAGGGCGGTTAGCCCAGCCCAATGCTGGGATACTGCGTTATATAATTGTACACAATTATATAAATAAACAAATAACTTGTGGTTCGTAGACAGAAGCAGTCCCTTCCTCCAGATCGCCATTACTGTTCCCTATTTTGGGCTTGGGGCAACTGCTGCCACAGTACCTCCCACGCTAAGCCAGTGCTCTTACTTATTAGTGTGTTTTTTTATGGCAAACTATCCCATGTTAGAAATATAATTTTAAAAGGAATTTGAGAAGAATACAGGAAGTACCATGGACATGACCATTTATTTAAAAACCTAGAAAATTGGTTTAATAGGTTATTGGGCAAAAACGATTTCAAATACCGGTAGTTTAATATTCTTAGCATTGTGGAATCTTCTGTAGTCATTTTTTTAGAATAATTATTTAGAAATATAAGTAAATATCATAGATAACATTAGTTTTTACTCTGGATACTGAAATGACACATCATTCTACTAGTTTGAGATTACGCAAGTTTGGGGGCGAAATTTAAGAGCAGAAAATAATAAGTGTCCAGAATTACTGCATATTATTTATTGGAAATGTTCTTCTTGGTCATTTAATAAGAAAATTCTTAGATTAGAACCGCCAGGATCTTCCCAATCACTATTTTTTTTACCCGCGTTGAAAAATGTGTGGGAGAAAGGTGACATCACTATCCCTCGGACAGTCGGTAATTTCTGTCTTCCTGTGGATTTCTCATTCCTCGGCTGCAGTCAATTGTGTTGATGACACGGGCAGCGCCTAGGGAGATTTCAAGCCGATTTGATGGCCTCTCGTTTTAGGGGAAAAAAAAACTAATTGCTGCAAATCGGCTTATGAGAAGTATCTGGCAGATTCATTAGCTAGGCCAACCTGGAGCATGAAGTGCATAGCATGGGAATAGGATGGAATAAAAATGTCATTTTTGATGTCACAATGAAAGCCAATAGAATAGAAATGGCTGCTCACTTTTTATTGCAAAGACCGTTTACTTCTCTTAGCCAGTGCATGTTCGCCTTAGTTTGATTTGACAGATTTTTGTCGGCTTAAGTTTGCCTTGTTGTTTTCGACAAGATAAACCTGTTTTTTTGAAGGGCAATGTCCTTAAAGATTTTGTTTGTTTGTTTATTACAAATTTTACCAATACACGGTTGATAACGATAATAGATCAGTAAGCCTAACTGCAAAATCCACCAAATTGATTTATAGTCTGTATGTACTTAACCCAAATCTTCAAAAATAGTAGACACTACTGGGGGCTAGAATGTTAGTAATAAGCCTTACAAAATACATAATTTTTGTGTGCGTGGGAGGGGAAAGGTTTAAAAGAAATAACTATTTTCGGGCTCAATCTTTCATTTGATCAATGAGCTCAAGACACAGACTACGTTATACTTAAAGAAATCGAAAACTAGTTATAAAAAAACAACACAAAATAATGGTTGATGATAAAAGATTCAATAATGGCAATACAGCTTAATCACTTTGATTTTTTAAAATGGTTATTCTACCGTAAAACTCGCAGAAAAAAAAGAAAAGAAAAGCAACTAGACAGTACGTTAACTGCCCATCTCTTTATCTGATTTAACAAGATATGCATTCCTCGCGTACTTTGACCTTATAAGAAAAGAATCCCCTTTAAAGTTAAAAATCTGCTTTGATACGCCATCGGACTATGTGTTCAATCAAACCCACGAACTATATTAATATTTTATGGCCCCTTCTACACAGATTTGTTACATCAATATTTAAAGTCCGTTCTACTAGAGTAAGGTTACTTCGACGTCCGACTGACAGTTACTTAGGGGATTTTCTCATATCTTATACGGTGCGCCAATCATCGGATGCATGACGTTATTTCTACTAGGACATGATATAGTGCTCACTAATGATATTTTCACTGGGTATTTCAAACTATATTCGGGGCCATCATAATATCATTAGCATGAAGCTAATCAATTGTACCAAGAACATCAGTGATTTGTTGCGGTTTTGTATGTGTGTGGTTTTTTTTGTCTAGCGACCGACCTTTGTACCATACTTCCACAGAGAGGAATGGACTCGGTGTCGATTTCGTCATTAAGAATGTACGTGAAATAAAGACATTTTTTAAGGGCGGGGGTGAGACTTTAAAAAAAATAAAATAAATAATAATAACAAAAAATATATTTAAAAAACACCTTCACTCCGCTAAAATTTATTTCCAGTTTTTGTACCGTTCATTTGTTAAATTTACGTCAATATCCTAATATAAATACTTCTATTAATCAAACAATAAAATTTTGTTGTTAGTGTGAAGAGACTAAAGACCTTGATTTTTGTTTTTTTAGTTCAACTATTACTCTAATAAAGACTTGTTGACGTTCTGTAAGCTATGGCATTATTTTGGGTTGATGGTTTCTCTTACTGTCGTGTATTTTGATTCTATCGTCATAACTATAGAATTCTCTCGTGCTCACTTCAATGACAATATTTCATGCACGTGTCCACTCAACGGCAATTTGATGACCGCTGCGCCTCACATCCAATCCTTTGAAAACGAAATTCCTTTTTTTTTCTTTGTCTTTTCTTATCAAAGCTCTGTCGCGGCTAATGGTTCCCTTATCGTCATCATTATAATAATAATACTTTTGATTATTTTGCGTAGGAGGGGACTCATAGATGAATGGAACAAAAAAATTAGACGTAGTTAAAGAAAAGGCCGAGAAAGAAGGAAATCTTTATTTCTAACTACATCCACCCCGATCGTAAAAATAATTAACGGGAACAATGGAGCTTATATAAAATGCCCAATAAATTGACCCTTTCTTTAAGAACAAAAAATTTCCTCAGTTTTATTTATGGTTAGTTCACAACATTATGGTTCCCTCCTTCCTTATTTAGAAGTACTAATAGTTTTCTTATGTAAAACTAGTTGATTCCAATATTGACAAGCCTGTTCGGGGCTAATTTATATTCGCACGCTGGCTGAGGCCACACAATATGCTTTTGGAAAGCCAAAGTTTTCTTCTGTTTTTTTTAACTTAATTTTTTTAAAGGTGTCATATTGAGAAAAAAAATGGTGGGAGTGCCATGATAGCGTGGTTGATTACCACAAAGCCCCGTGGCGGTCGGCACTTTTTAAGCTTCAGACAAAGGCGGGTCGGAAGTGAAAACCACTCCAATAGTTTTCGATCGGGTATTTTTTGGCTGGTTGGGGAAGAATCCCCGGAAATCCTGGCCGTGTTCTTTTTTGTTGATGATTTGACAGCCGACTTGGGTCTAGACTCTGCAAAGTCTTGGAAAAACACTTGTGCAGAAGGCTTATTGTTTAACACAATGTTTATCGTTTAGGTCTAGGTCTTTTATAAGCCGACAGTAGTAGCCAGCATTGCTCATTGAATTGATGGAATTTTACTAATAATTGATGTCGATGTTGGATTAACTAAAAGTTAATAAATACAGTGGCTTATGATGACTGAAAACCCAGGGCTTCACATATGCATCTTGGAAAAATTGCGTTTATAGATTCGAAATGTCTGTCAAGCTTGACAAAACAACTCCTCCTGAACCATACCAGATAGAGGGTTCGGGTCTATTGCAAATATGCTAAGGAGGTCCCAAGGACGTGCAACGGCCAAAAAAATTCCGAAAAGGTTTACTGGATTTCCTGGAAAATAAAAAAATCCCGAAAAAAATATCAGTATTTTGTCAATTTCTCGCCAACCATAACATCTATCGGGTTGAAACAAACGTCAAACAATAGCTAATAATATTTAGAACAATGTTGGAGAAAGAGTTTTTCAAAGATATCTTTTCGTTCGACTCCCGTAATTTTAGAATCAATTTTTGAAAGCAATTGTTTTGTTAAGTTTCAAAATTATTGATTTGAAATGACTTTTAATGTAATCTACAAGATAGTTAATGGGGGTTTTCCCGCTTTGTGAATGATTATGTTAGATTGTTGCGTGGTGCGCATTATATTGACACATTCTTGGTGTGATGTAGCGTGAGGGAATATGACGTCATATTGTGTTTAGTTTCAGAATTACTTATTTGAATCGACTTTTAATGTAATTAGGGATCAGTCGGATATGGTTTTTTACTATTTGCCGAATCCGGATAGTTTGGCCCTGATATTTGCCGGATCCGGATTCCGGATCCGGATATCACCACATTTAAGTGTAAGAGCTAATCAAGTATTTCATACTATTTATTAAAATATTTATTATCCCACAAATGAAGAGTATCTGTTATCGACGTTGTTACATTGTCAAAGTCAGCGATGAACATTTTACAATTAATTGAATGAACGAACTTGAAGAAGTTCAACGAACTGTGTAGTGTGTACCAAGCGAACAGTGTTGTACTGAGTGTGTAGTGTGATGTACAAGAAGTCGTGGCCTAGAACCATAAAAAAACTGTTCTTTTATTCAGACAATTTAAGTTTAAAATGCTGTATTTTAACTTAGTTTGTTATCTTATGTAGTAAAGAAATATCTATACTTGTAAATTTTTAACTTAATATATTTTTCTCGCATTGAAATTGATTCTTTTACTATATTTTGAGTAGATTTGAATGATTTGAATGGATCAACACTTGTTAATTTGTTTATTTTGTTATATATTAATAAATTTAATGTTTAACTTAATTTGTTACTTAACTTATTTTGTATAATTATTATATTGACCATAGACTAGAGTTTTAAAATAAAAAGACTGAATAAGATATAACACGTAGGCTATGTCAAGCAACATTTTTTTTAAAGTTCGCAAATCAAATCACAATTGCAACTGCCATTTAAAGTTCAACGGGAAAAAAACAAAGAATATAAAATTATTAAAATGATGTAACTTAACTCATTTAAATAAAATGTTTAAATTTGAATACTGAATAGAAAGTATTGAAAGATTGACTACTGTCAACGTATTAGTCAATGACAAAGAAATTAAAAATGAAAGCCAACTCTCAGCCTGTCCCAGTTTCCAAGGCTCCTGTTTAACTATATAGTTTATAATATAAACTAATAATTAAAAATTAACTTAAAATTATTATTTTTAAAAATAAAATTATCATTTTGTAACATAAAATTAATATATCAGCTATAACATTGAAAATAATTTAATGACATGAGTAAATGAAATAGTTACTAGTTAGTAAATTCGGGCTTAACTTTGTGTTGTTAGTATAAGATTCTTGTTAAATGTACTGATTTCTGGTTATTGTTTTTTTTAATACTTTTTATATATTTGTTTATAAACTAATTAAAATTAATTTAATTTAATTTTTAAAAATTCTTTACTACATTGATATCCGGATACTATTTTGATCTGCCATAGGTATTTGCCGAATCCGGATGGTGGCGAAAATCCCAAAATTTGGTCCGGATATCCGGCATTCCGGATATTCGGCTGTCCCCTAAATGTAATCTAGATTGATTTCCCTTTATAAAAAATCGGAAATTCCTTGTTGGAAATTGCGTTTAAATACTCATTCGAGTTTTTGTTTAGTTATATGTAGAAGGGGCATTTTCCCCCCAATGTAATTTTCTTGAAAGGAGGGGAATATTACTTGGTCGGGGGGGGGCACGAAATCTATCTATAGCTACACCACTTCTTACGCCCAGAGATTAGCCAAGCACTTCTGTATCTCAGTTTTCTGCCTATATTTATGAGAGTTATCTAAGAATATCTTCACCATCAAACGCAGATCTTAAATATTGATCATATTGACATTTATTGGACACAAAGACCAACGTATTCTTATACTTATATACTCCATATATACTCTCAGTTCTGGACTTACCTATTTGCTAAACAAGCTATTGCTTAGGGCCCCCGCCTTTTTGGGGGCCCCGGAAGTTTTCTTTCATGTTTGGCACTGACATAGAATATCTGGACTTCAAAAGGGCCCCATATCTCAAAATGCTTAGGGCCCCATCAAGTCTAAATCCGGCCCTGTATATTTTTGACATTCTAAACGTTCTTTCTACATGTACAGTTTCCATGTGTGGTTCTGAATGGAATTCCTTGTAATTATGTTGACTCTCCAAATTGCATTTCACAACTTACAAATAATCAATATGTCTCTATTAGAAAAAGGATTATGGCATATTCTTTTTTATTTTATTTCTCAAACTTTGACACTGAGAGAAAGTTTTAAATATAATTTCTTAAAGCATATAATTTTTAAGTTGTTCAATCTGATTGATTCATGGTTTAAAGTGTAAAAATGTTTTCTTAAAAAGTGTTTGGATTAAAAATAATTTATGGCAAGAAATGAATGTGCTGTATTTTTTTAATATATACGTGAAAGTAAAAGACACAAAATGCATTAGATATGGCACTTGAAACATCATCTTAAATAATAACATAGTCTTCTCATCCCTGAATAGGATAGTAAAATAATTTATCCATAGCCCCGAAACCTTTCGCTTTATTAATATTGAATCACACTGCACAACTTATTGGTCTAATGGCCTTACATTTCATGCTTGCGGTACTTCCAGCTGAGCACTAAAATTAACGCATTCGTCCTGTATGAGCAATACTCACTGGTACTGATACAGTCCGTGTCATCTCTTAATGATCCTTCAACCTTTTGTTGTTAAATCTGGGCAAGTCCACATTTTCTCTTTAGGCCTCAGAGAGTAGAGCGTCTTATCAGCTACCAAACACTGCCACAAAGCACACAGAAAACAACATTTTCAAATCTTATAACTAGACACGTTCTTACTGCAGTTTTTCCCCATAGTTATTTCCTATTTTCTATTTTATTTTATTGTGCTTTTTTGCAAATGTACATTTAATATATGCACGTGTGTTTTTTTTATAATTAAGACACTTATAAACAGTGTTTCATTTTTCATTGTAACAATTATGGGCGATGTTTTAGGTCAGCCTTTAAACATTCATTAGTGAAATAAATAAATAAACAAGGGGTAAATTAATGGATTATATAAAATGCGATAGGATGTATTTTTTGCCCACTAGATGCACACTAAGAACACAACATTTACTGACATTAAAAGAAAAAAGTGTACCACATTGTACTATCCTATTAACACTTAGCCATAACGATAAGGGAAAAACCGTGGAAATAATTGGCGTGAACACTTTTATCTTAGGGCTTCGGAAATTAACGATTAATTTCTCGATTAATCGTTAAAATTTTTTAACGATTAATCGACCCACCACTTATAAATGTACTGGAATGGAAGTCGAAAAGTAAAATATTTTGGCCGATAAATATAAAATAATTTCCGGACGATTACACGAACATTTTGGTTTTAAACTATTGACCGACGTGAATGTTCAAAATGTTGATAAAGATTATTGTGTCCATTGACAGAAATCGTTTGCCTACTATGCAATGTTCCCTCTAAGTCTAAGCTTCGTTGGTCCGTGTGCAAAGTTAAAAAAACAACTCGTGTGCAAAGCTGCACAACGTCCATTTTTTGTGCAATATTTTACAAAATTTGCTGCGCGGTAATTCTAAACTCCTGCGTGGCGACGATCAAATATCTGCGCAGCCGCGCTGCTTAAAGGGAACATTGCTACCATTTTCTAACACTTCACTTACATATCACCTGCAAACCAAACATCCACTACACCATCAGAAACTACAGCTGAGACATACAAAAGCTTTGTAAACTATTGTTCAGCTCGGGTGGTTATATTGTCAAAAAGACCCGCTCATCACTTGAACCAAATAATACTAATACACTTGTCTGTTTGCGATGTTTGTTAAAAGATGTCATATAAAGAAGGCATTCCAGTGTTATTTCAATTTTCGACAAGCATTTTAATAAATGTTACTTATGACACCATAAATTTCAATTTTTGGCTTTAATCGAAATTAACGATTAATTAATCGTTAATTTTTCAAAAGTTAACGATTAAATTTAAATTAATCGTTAACAGCCCTAATTAAAATGTTTTGTTTTGGTATGCTAAATGACAGTTAATACATACGTGTATATAATTATAAACTATATACACTAGCGTTGCTTTGCTTATATCTTCTACTTTCACTTTGTTTTTACAACTTACAAGCAACTCGTGTGAGCTTGGGCGGCTGCAAAATCTGAAATAAGTTCATTATTGGAAATATCCTTAGCAACATCATTCTCAATTGACAAAATAGCTAAGTTACAGAGCCTATCTTGAATAATTGTTGATCGCATATAGGTTTCAATAAGTTTTTATTTCGAAAAGCTTCTTTCTCAGGAAGCCATAGTGAAAGGAATAGTTAAAAGTATTCGAAGTGCCATCTGTGTGCTAGGGAAGTCACTATAACGCTTATTTATTGAAAGAAACTGCAAAATCTTAACTGGATCATTGTAGGTGCCTTCAGGAATTATGGAACTCAGTGATTGCAACTCTTCAACAAGCCTCCAACAAGCATGAAACCATCAAGATCCTTACTTTTTCAGGCTGAGTGCCTTTTCTCCAGATTCATACTCCAACTCAGTAGATCTTTTTTTTTAAATTGATGAAATTTATAAAGAAATCCAAACTAGTCATGATGCCTTCGTAGTTGTTCAAAGCGAATGTCCATCGACATGGTTGCCGAATAAAAAATCTGTTTAAATAAATATGTGCGAAATTTCTCCTTCATATGTAAATTGTTCGTTTTTTAAAATCTTTTTCTCACAATCGTCTCTTTGAAAATGGACTCAAGTCAGTTTCAGAACCGACATTTCTGTGAGAGTTCAACCATTTACAAATATGTTCCATGCTAACAACTGCCGTTACTAGATCGACAGAAATATTTTGTAATTCTTTGCTAATGTAATTAAGTTGGAACAAAATGTCGTACCAAAAAGCAATTGAAACAGTGAAATTGAAGTTCTTAAGTTTTTTATACAATGACTCTGCTTGAATTCGAGCTATTGGATCAATACTTTGCTAGGCAACTTCGAAAAGTGCATCATATATTTTGCCTGCTTGATATCGCACTGTTTTTATACATTCCATGCGGCTTTTCCCATTTTATTTCACAAAGTGGTTTCAAAACAATATTTTGACAATGCTTGTGGAAAGGATAGACCACCGCTTTTTTGAAGCAGAAAATAAAACATAGATTTGTTGAATTGTATCGAAAAAAAACGCAGATATCAGAAACATCTCAGCCCAATTTTGTCCAATAGTAAGACATCAAGTAATTGTTGTCCAGTACTTTTTTCTACTTCTATAAAACGTATGAAGTGCTCATGAATTACTTCAGAATATCCACCTCCTGGGCTTACATATCGAATTCTCAGTAACATCTGTTTTTGGTAACTTTGGTCCCGTGTGCAATCTAGTATTACCGAAAAGTATTTAGCTGATTTTACTCTTCCGGCAATAATTTTCATTACCTTATTTCCCATCAACGAAATGAGCTCGTTTCAAATTCATTTTCCCCATGTAGTGATCATGAATTTTATCGGTTTGTATTCTTCGTATATGTTCCTGCAAAAACCGGATCAAATTTGGCCAGCAATTCATCGAGACCCAAAAAGTTTCAATTTTTTACCTGATGTAGTTTATCGAATGACCTACGAAAACCCATGTTGTGCTCATCAAGAAAACAGACAATGGCCATGAGACGTTGAATTACACTATGCCAACTTGCCTTTTCACAGTTTATTAATTTTTAGCTTAGCTAGTCAATTTTGCATCATTTTGTTAGCCTGTTTTCCGACTCAAACGATACCAAAGTAGATGACATGTCACTTTGATTTCTCATGATCAGACAGTCTCACACTGTTACTTTTCCAGTCACAAATCCCGTCGGATCCCACAGCAGACAAAGTGTTGGTAAAAAGTTTGCAACGGGTCCTTAGATGCCTATTATATAAGCCATTTTCGGTTTAAAACTTCTCCATTTTCAATATGTCGTTTGTAAACTTGTAAAAAGTAGTAAAAATGTTTAGTCAAAGCGCGGGGCCCTGAAAAGCGCGGGGCCCAAGGCGATTGCCTCGTTCACGTTGCCCTAAGGCCGTCCCTGTTTAGATGGCTTCATGGATACTTCTACACGTCAAAGTAGACGTTCATTAGTATTTTTTATATATATAAAAAAAATTTTTTTTTAAATTGAAAAAATCCCATCTCTATGAAATATAAGTTGTACTGCAAATGTTCTTTTTCTACCTAGTTCAGCTAGAAGGTCATAGCAGTAGTCTTAATACGAGTATTTTATTCCATGACTTTTTAAATCCCTTATATTAACTTCGCGGCCGTCTCATCATCTCATCATCTCATGGGCGGGCGGAAAAACAAAAGTAAAAAATGACCCACTTCCAGTGATCCGATCGAGCTGAAATTTGGCACACGGACCCATCTTACGTAACAATGCATCGTATTAAAATTTCAGATCGATCGATTGTACCGCAATTAAATTAATGCATTTTTAGTTTATCCTTATATGAGGTATGTAATTCAAATTCACGGTTTGTTATTGTTTTTTTCCACGTGAGAGTTTGAGTTGACGCTGAGACGTCGACCGTCGTGCCGTCACCCCCTCACGTCCCATCCCCCGTTAAAAGACAGGGGACATCACTCGGTGTCAGTCTGTAAATATTTGTGGCGTTGGAAAATAATCAATACTTATAATTATGACTCAAATATAAGGGATTTATAGTAGAAAACTTTGTTTTTACGGGTTTGTTTTATTTCTCTAAATTTCCTAGACGTAACGACGAACTGTTAACACCGCTCAGTGCTGTCAAAATTAATCATAAACACTAATGCATTATGGTTGCACTGTTATGCTCTGACCTGTTAAGATTGATGAAACGAGTCCACGTTTGCATCTCTAAGAAACTAGGCATAATTAAGTGCGCTCTTGCACTTATCATAAAAGCTCCCCGAAAAAAGAAAAAAAAATTGCAAAAACTAAGAATACGATTATTAATTAAAAATTGAAGATTTAATAACAAAAAACATGGCCAGTGGTGGTATTTTTTGTGTTTCTTTAATTGTTACCTGAGTTTAAATATCCGTTATCATTTTTGTACCGTTTCCCCCTTGAGTTTGTTTTGTTTTTTCCCCTTAAAATATGAATAATTTTATTGTTCCACTAATTTTTTGTAAAGGAAGATGGACATTTATGTTAAGTGTAATATAATTCTTTAAAATATTGTAAGATCTCTATTGATATATTTTTGTAAGCTAAGATTGCATTTAAAACTTGGGCCTATATTGGAAACGAAAATTAAGATCGATAATTGTTTATTGAGATGCAAACTTTTGAACAATGCACATTATTTTCCAAAGCTGAGAAAATCTAATGTCAAGGCCAGTTTTTTTTCTTTAAAATGGCTCTTTCAATAATCCTAAAAAATTCTATTAAAGCAAAGGTTTCGCCATTAACAGCGGGGCACATTTACAAATGTATCCCGGGAAGCAAAGTTGACATAATCGATAGCCTCCCCTGCACAATGGCTAGTTTCCTGGATTGACCCACCGTGTGTCACCAGCTAATGACATGAGCCAACAGACTTGATGAGCTGGCCGTGGCAACTGACGTTATTTGCTTTGGAAACCTCAGAAAATCTCATCGGATATCCCCTCTCCATGGCCATAGGGAAGGCGCGGTAACCATTCATGTTATGTAAATCGGAATTCCCTTAGTTTTGAACAGTGTGAAGGGCTCCAGGCCTGCTACCACCCACACATGACTTATTGCTCTCATCTCGAGGTTTATGGGACTGCCCATTGGCTAGTGTTTACTATTACAATAATAGCCCAGCTTGGGGTTTGCTGTTCTGAATGATAACTTTGACTTTGGTTTCCCTTTTTGTCTTATGGAGTGTACATCACCTAAAGAGAAAACAACAAAAACAACTAATTCATGGAAAACCCAACGCTGTTCTGGTTTATTAAGGAGATGTATTTTAATAATATTAGCAATAGAACTAAGAAGCAACAACAGAAACATAATGAGTCCCACGCGACTTGCTACCTGCCTGTTATTTATTAGTTTATAACTATGATATAACAATGACATTGTTCTGAATCAAGGCTCAAACACTTAAAATAATTTACTTAACGCATACCCATGAGAAAATACCCATGTAAATTAATAACACAAATAACTTTGTGAAGGTATTACTACAGCATCAGCATAACGCTAGCTTTCAATAATTCGCATGGCGAATAAGTTACAATTTTACTGTATTTAGACTGTAGACTGATCTGAACCCCCCACCTTTTTTTTCTCTTCAATTTAGCGGAAAAGTATATTATTGCCAATTCACTGTTCCCTTTAAGCTGCGTGGCCGCGCAGATATCTGACCGATGCCGCGCACCAGTTTAGAATTACTGCGGAGCAAATTTAATAAAAAATAATGCACAAATAATGGATGCTGTGCAACTTTGCACACTACTTTTTTTTTACTTTGCACACGGACCAACGAACCTTAGAGGGAACATTGTTGCCAATGCTCAATACAAGTAATGAGTGCTGACCAACCAAGGATACTTCGATTTACCACTGATCTGACAATAAAAATAAAACCCAACTATCTAACATCATATTTTTCTTCTTCTTCTTCTTCGTTCTCAAAATCTCTTGATAGAGGATTTAGACAGCAAGTCCTATATTTGTGATGAACTGCGCTGTGGCTGTCAGTTGGTCCAGTCCACCATAGAGTTTGTCATCGAGGGTAGCTTCCTGGGGCCATATGTCTGTCCGGGTATGGTGGTACAGAGGGCAGTTTTGGAGAACATGTTCCGCATTTTCCGCAGCTGTCCAGCAGGGGCACATTTCGCTTTCTCCAATTCGAAGTTTGCGGAACATGTGTTGCCTAAGTTTGTTGTGGCCCGTCCTTAGCCTGAAAATGATGTTTTGTGATTGGCGGGAGAGTTTGAAGTATGCATCACTTTTTGGGTGGTTTTCTTTGAGCTCGGACTAACATCATATAAAAATCCCTCTAAATGTCGGTATGGTCACTTTTACCCTAGCGTGTATCAGTTACATTACGCCGCTTCAAAAATGCCTTGATGGCAGGTGACGGGTGGTTGCCAATCAGCAATGCTAATCCAAGACTGAGTCTCCCGTCACGCTTCTGGGCTTATCTCACTGGTCATCGTGACATATCATCAAGGCCTGTCAGTCCCCACCCCACCACCTAGTCCATTTTGATGGTAATTAACCAGTGTCTGTCCCCGTTGTTCTCATTATCTTATTGTCACGGCTAGCACTCTACATGTTTGCTCAATAGAACAAAGATGCAATGTTTTCTGGTTTAAAATATTAACATCAAAATAGCAGGACATGATCTGTTAAACCAATACATGATTAACATTTAAACTTCTCAGTACCCGAGTTTTTTTTTAACGGTCTATAAATATTTTATTCAATGTTTTCAATTTGAAACTAACCAAACTTTAAACTCTTTAATTTCACCAGAGGACAAGAAAGAGGTAGATTATTATTTTGAGGGGGAAAAAACATGCTTAGGCCCTTTTAAATCCCTTATATTAAGTTCACCGTCTTGTCTGTCTCTCTCTCTGTCGTGGTCCCGCCCGCGGAAAATAAAAAAAATGACCCACTTCCCGTTATCCCTATCGAATTGAAATTTTGCACATAGACTTTTGTCACCTAACCATGCATTGTAGCAAAATTTCAGAACGATCGAATGTACCGTAATTAAATTATTGCATTTTTAGTTTTATCTCTATGTTTCTCTATGTAGCCGTCTGCTATAGTTGACCTTCACGGGTCACTGGCGTTCACTCCAGCCATCGATGACCACATCCCCTTGTTTTACAGCAAGGGGAGTTCAGTCACGTTCAGTCTGTAAATGTTTGTCGCGCGGTGCGTATTATATTGAACATAATCAATACTTTTATTTATGTCTCATATATAAGGGATTTATAGTCAAAAACGTTATTTTTACATGTTGTTTAATATGTGCTTTCTTTGATCGTTTACGTACTTCAATGTGCTCATTTAAATCTATAATTTATGGATTGCTGGTATGAAAATTTTGTTTACACTTTTCCGTTTGACAATGCATGACCCTACTTCATTAGCAATTTGAGTGTTTGAGACTTTCCGTTAATTCATTGAGAAATCCATCCATCGTGTGGCCTGCAATAACTTCCAAAAAATCATTACGCGTGGGACTTTTCCGCCTTAAAAAATATTTTCAATGACTTCATTCCTCAGTAGAGAAATCCTCATAAATTATCCAAGTCTATTCACGCGAGATTCTGAGAAATGTAATATCTGTAATTAGTAATCTGAACACGCGAAATTTCGACTGCAGGGTCAAAGAATCAAGATCCCATTATACAAATCCGATTGTGCCTCCAGCATTTCCGTGGTGTTTACCGGTGGACAGTTCAGTTGCTATTTTTATATGTGCTGCACGGCTGTGAGGGAACGATATTTGGATGGGTTGGGTGGTTGTTGTTTGGGGGGAGGTTGTCCATATGTCCTTAGTAAATGTGATCCACGGCTGTGAGGAGATGGTTTAAGAGGGCAGTTCCACTGCTCTTATGTGATCCACAGCCTTGTGTAGATAGCAGTGGGTTGGGTTGGATGAGGCTGACCTCCAGTTTGTTCCCTTGTTGGTAATTGCCAAAGTTGAAGCACTACACATTGACGTTAACTTAATAATCAACATTAAAAACACTTTTTTTAAAACTAGTCTTATATTAAAAATGCACTAATTTTCTACTTTTTCAGTCTACGCATTTTACAGTAAGTGCAAAGCCAGCTTACCTTTTGACTATAAATCGCTTATATATGAGACATAACTAAAAGTAGTGATTATGTTTAAACGCGACATTTATAGACTGAAACACAATTATCTCCCCTGGTTTTAAAACTGGGCGCAGGGACGGTTGGGGGTGTAAACAGTGACGGTCGGCGTCAACGCGTGAACTGGCACGTGAAAAAAATATCAACAAATAGTGGGACGGTTCGGATTAAACTTACAAAGCAAGTTAATATAAGACTAGTAATAAAAATACAATGGCGTGTTCTCTTTTAACTCTTGACACAACAACCCAGGGGTTCCTTGACCGCACACATTTAACACGGGTACCACACAACGATTTCGCTATGCAATCTTTAAACGAACTTTACCTTACCACTGGTAATGTGTTACTTTAAATATCGTCAGTGCCTGAAGAGCGGATGACGTGATACTACACAGCCTCGTTAATGGACAGGTGACCTATTGTGTTTTAATGAACATTATTTATTAGTTTCTTTTTTTATAAAAGCAGACCATAAACACATGAGCTACAGTGACCACTGTTAGAATTAATACTCACTCACATGAGGGCCACCTCTCACGGATATGGAACAGAACAAGAAGACAGATTCTGATACTGTCCGCTCGTCCTCGCAACATCTCTGCCTGTAGTACAAATAACACCACTATACAATTCGTGTCAAATTTGTCCAAAATAAAATAATGAAAGTTTTCTGTAGCAGAATCATCAAAAGTATCGTTCCTATCAAAAGTTTACCAATATTAAATCATACAGTACTCTCTAGTAGAAACAAAATGCAATGTAGTGTTCCTGTCACATTTTTCCCAAGTAAAATCATTAAAGTGTTCTTTCCTCTTGTACAAATCCCCACTAAAACATATTGCTGTGTATTTCTTGTTCTTGCCCGCCCCTCGTCCAAATGGAGTTCAGTCTCAGCTGCTGGTCAGAAAAATCAATCGTGTAGTTTCTTGTAGTAATGGACTATAATCTGTTTTGTCATCCCAGCTCCAAGGTTCCAGTGAGCCGTTCAATTCCAGTTTGATTTAGTTAACAAATCTCTTCCATTCCCCACACATATGGGTTCGATCACACGTCGCTTTTATCTTATGTAACCTCTAGTTCAGTGTTATCATCATACCCTCAAATTTTAATAATATAAAAACGTTTGAAAAGACCTATTTTCTCTCAAGGCCGTAATAAATGTTTAAAATACTGTAGATATTTTTCATTTACATATTTTTGTGTTGAAATCGTACTAAGCCTAAATCAAAATTAATTGTATCGAGAATTACCACAGGCCTTCGACTAGTTAGTTGCTCATTGATAAACCCTGAAAGAAATGGCAATCCAAAGCAGGACGGAATTCCTTATTTTTGTTTTTATGAAAAGGTACCAAAATTCTTAATTTATCCCCCCCCCCAACACACACACACACACATACTCCATAGTTAGCAGTTCCCGGATTTCACGGAAATGTATCTAAAGATCTCTAAACACACCTTATTGTAGGATATAATTGAGATACTGTTGAAGTGCGTGACAGAAAGAGCATATACAGATAATATTTGAAAATGAGTATGAATCATAATCACTTCTTCATATCATCATATCTACTTTCATTTTGAATTCTTTGTATACATGGCGTGCTCATCTGGACGCATTTGTTCTTTTTTCAATCTATTTTATGTGTATTTAAATACATATTGTTATCTACTTTTGAGTACGTTTCATGTGGTTAATTAATTTTAACATATCAAAGCATTTTCATCTTTTGACAAAAATACATTAGTGACTTTTTGGGTTTGTTCAAATAATGATTTTTTGAGAGTTGAGATTTTGGCTAAAAAACTCAATGTTGTAAATACCAAGTGTTCCGTTTCTTAAACCTGCATTAAATCCAGAGGTTACTCACAGCACAGAGACCACCCTGTTAAAGGTAACAAATGACCTCCTACTCGCACTAGACTGTGGGAAATATCTATATTGGTCCTCTAAGATCTTAGTGCTGCTTTTGACACCGTTGACCAAACATTGCTAAAAACCCTGCAACATTTTTGGGGAATTTCTGGCTCAGTTCTGGCTTGGTTTCAATCATACTTATCAAACACATCACAGGTGGTATCAGTAGGGCTGTATCTCTCACAGTGCTGACTTGGTTTATGGTGTGACTCAGGGCTCCGTTTTGGGTCCGATACTTTTCGTGCTATATACAAGGCCACTACTTCTATTGGTCGAAAAGCATTCAGTTAAAAGCCAATCATTTGCAAATGATACTCAGCTTTACACTCACACTGATCCATCTGATATTGACTTCACTATCAAATTGATGCAAGAGTGCATTGGTGAGGTAAAGTCTTTGATGACTTTCAGCAAGCTCAAACTGAATGATGACAAGACAGAAGCACTCCTATTCTGCAACAATAAATCACAAAGTACTTTGTCTCTTCCGAATTCTATTCAGGTGGATAGTTCTGATATACTGTTCAAAACATCGACTGGGAATGTTGGCTACATTATATCTGACAATATGTCTACTAACAACTTCATCAATCACATCTGTCGCTCTGCCTACACTGCCATTTGTCAGATCAGCTCAATCCGTCATTACTGAACAATTAGTGCCACAAAAACTCTAGTCTGTGCTATTGTACTAGCTCGTATGGATTACTGCAATTCTCTTCTGTCAGGTGCGTAAAAACAATGCATTGAAAAACTACAGAAAGTTCAAAATTCAGCTGCCAGATTAGTTCTAAAGACACACAAAAAAAAACATGACAATGTTACTCCGCTACTTTATTCACTTCATTGGCTACCTATACAAGCCCGAATTGATTACAAACTGGCCGCTCTCTGTCGCACCTTCTTTTCTGACTCATGCCCTTTATATCTTACTGAGCTTCTGTCGGTCTACTCACCAAGTCGTCAGCTACGCTCTTCTGCAGACACGCGCATTCTCTGTGTTCCTAAGACACGAACTAAAGCATTGGGCGAAAGGTCATTCTCTTTTTGTGGAGCCAAACAATGGAATTCTCTACCATTACACATCCGGAGTATTTCATCTACCAATCTACCAAGTCCTTCAAAACTGCACTTAAGACGCATCTTTTCAAACTTTATTTTCAAAATTAAAGAAACCACATTTCTTTTTAATGATTAACGTAGCTTATGTGTATTGTACTGTCATTTATGTGGTTATTATTATAAGAATGGTTATTTAAATTATTACATGTATGTTATTATCTCCATGTAAAGCGCTGTGAGCCCGGCTCCTTGCTGGGATATAGCGCTTTAAAAATTATCAAATTATTATTATTATTATTATTTTATATATTATTTAAATATCTCGATTTGCTTGTTAACAGGAATGTTCTTACTGAGCAAGTACATCAAAGAAAAGACAGACACTACCGTGATTTTGTCTGGGGAAGGGTCAGATGAGTTGGCTCAAGGCTACATCTACTTCCACCGTGCACCGTCTGTAACAGAGGCAGACAAGGAGAGTCACAGACTACTCAATGATCTCTATCTGTATGACGTGTTGAGAGGAGATAGGACAACAGCTGCTTGGGGGTAGGTCATCTGTGCTCATTGACAGATCTTGGGCTTCATGTTTGCAGATAAATTGGTGCTTGGTTTCTTCGTACTTGGGGCTGCACATGCAGACCATAAAAAGTATATCACACTCCTATTTTTGGTGCGTGGAATAATATAAGCAGAGTTCCTAAAGCATTTGCCAAAGATCAAGCACATACTTTTTACGGGGCACATGTAACTGTAGTTAAGTTATTAAATGTCAAAAATATGCCAACTTTTATAACCATTCAATCATAAATTCATTAATTTCACAGAGTAACGTTTAAATTTTTGAGATTTTCGTTAATGTGATATTAAATGATCATATCTGTTTTATAACAAAGTCGTGAGCCTAAAACATAGCAATGCATTCCAAGAAAAATAGGAAAATTATATTTCAGCTTTACACACGAGCTATAGCAGGAAATATTACAGTTAGCCACTACTACAGTTTCATCTCTCTGTGCATACCACTGTTTGGCTTAGGACATAGAAAATTATGATAATTCCTAATTGACTAAGTTAAATTTTAATACAGTTTGGATTTACCGTAAGTATTTCCCAGAAGCTAATTAACTATTCCAAGGAGCATTGGAATCTGTATTTGTAAAGTCAGTGCATTATTGCCTGTTTGATATCATAGAATACTGAGTTTAAATAAGGACTATGTTATGTACGTTATTGCATGTATAATATCATAGAATACTGAGTTTAAATAAGGACTATGTTATGTACGTTATTGCCTGTATGGTATCATAGAATACTGAGTTTAAATAAGGACTATGTTATGTACGTTGTTGCCTGTATAATATCATAGAATACTGAGTTTAAATAAGGACTATGTTATGTGCGTTATTGCATGTATAATATCATAGAATACTGAGTTTAAATAAGGACTATGTTATGTACGTTGTTGCCTGTATAATATCATAGAATACTGAGTTTAAATAAGGACTATGTTATGTACGTTATTGTCTGTATGGTATCATAGAATACTGAGTTTAAATAAGGACTATGTTATGTACGTTATTGCCTGTATGGTATCATAGAATACTGAGTTTAAATAAGGACTATGTTATGTACGTTATTGCCTGTATAATATCATAGAATACTGAGTTTAAATAAGGACTATGTTATGTACGTTATTGCCTGTATGGTATCATAGAATAATGAGTTTAAATAAGGACTATGTTATGTACGTTATTGCCTGTATAATATCATAGAATACTGAGTTTAAATTATTACTATCTTATGTTCCAACAGGTTGGAAATTCGAGTCCCATTCCTTGATCATCGATTTACAAGTTACTATCTCTCTGTGGATCCGGAACTAAGACGCCCAACAGAAGGCATTGAAAAATATCTACTGAGGTAAGTTCACGTATTTAGATTAACCATGTTCTACTAGGCCCACACTTTATTAACACATGTGAACAAAAAGGTTGGACTAAATCTTTTTTCAATGAAATTTGTGTGAAAATTCTGAGATTGGTCAACTGTGTATTTTGTACAGGTCTGCATTCTCTGATAGTGATCTTCTGCCTAATGATATTCTATGGCGACCCAAAGAAGCCTTCAGTGATGGCATTTCATCTGTGACCAGATCATGGTACCAGATCATACAGGATCACTGTAACGAGCAGGTACGTTGATATGTCTTAATAAATGACATTTATTAGTGACCAGGTTATGGAACCAGATCTCACAGGAAGGATGACTGTAAGGAGCAGGTACGTATTACTTAAAAGGTGACATTTTATTAGTGACGAGGTTATGGTACCAGATCATACAGGAAGGATGACTGTAACGAGCATGTACGTTGATATGTCTTAATAAATGACATTTTATTAGTGACCAGATCGTGGTACCAGATCATACAGGATCACTGTAACGAGAAGGTACGTTGATATGTCTTAAAAGATGACATTTATTAGTGATCGGGTCATGGTACCAGATCATAAAGGATCACATTGATCTACCATTCTATATAAAGATGATAATGTAATACACAAAATTCTCCCATAACGTTAGCAGTTTGTACTTTAGTTGTGACACAAGATAGTTTGGTATGTGTGCATGAAATGATTTTAATAAATCGGCTGTTTTGAAAAGTTTTACATATCCTGTTTAAAATAAAATATTGTAGTCATCCTGGATTTGCTTTAAAAAGATCAACTTAGTTTTTCTGAAAAATATTTGATATTTTAAAAATTTACCTGATAGAGAAACACACATTTCAATCATAAAATAGTTTTTAACGCTAAGGGCATTCCTCAATTTCAATGTCATTCATACATGGAAAACGCTAAATTATACAGAAAACAGTGCACCCTTGAGCCGTTTAAAAAAATAATAATTTGACTCTAAATGCTTCTGGCATTCAATGACTTCAAATGGAAGAAGATGACTAAATAACTTAACTTCAGATATAGTTTGATATTGACAACTGAATCCTTAAGTACATTTTTTTTTGGTGTTTCCAATAACCTCGTGGTCGTAGGGGGTTCTAATGTTTGCATTAGAACTTTCTCAGGACTTGGTAGACCTTGGCGGCGCCCATCTCCTCTCCAGGTCAGCGGAGGATTTTTTTTTAGCGATAGTCGTTCGTCAACATTTTATTGCGGCTTTAACGTGGGCTAGATCCCACGCCCCTCAGCTTGTGAAGCGAGCGCACTATTGACTTCGCTATCCGGCCGCCAAGCACATTAATAAACTTTATTAAATACTCGACTAAAATATTCATTCATTGTCTTGTAAAATTAAGCCACAGACTTTACCCTGGCCAACACATTGCAGGCTAACATGAACCAGTGAGCCACGCTACGAGAATAACACCGTTTCGGGTTGAATCTGCTTTAACGCCCTTTGGTGTCGGAGCACTTAGCGTTTAGGTGTTTTACTGTTTTAGTATTTAGGTTACGGAGTGGGTGGTTAGGATTCCTGATTGAAAGAAGTCCATGAAGATAGCTATGATTTGGATGATGTTACGTGCATTTTTGTGTGATAAGGCTTCCTTCGTTACGTGGAGGCGGAGGGTGATAGTGGTTACGGCCTGTTACATGAAACTTTCTTGTCGTGCCACTATGGCTCACGTGGTCGGTGATCTTGGCGGAAAGTAAAGTCATGAGCCGGTTGGTATTGGGCTGTCTGACCTCTCGTTTTCCGTCACCTCAGTGTGACAAAGACGGCAAGTGCTGTTTACTGTTTGAGTGTGACGTCATTCTTATTGACTCCACCAAGCTCCTCACCTCACTTCAAGATCAAAATGTCAGAAGTGAATAATACAATGGTCGGTGAATAATTCAATGGTCGGTGAATAATTCAATGGTGGGTGAATAATTTAATGGTGGGTGAATAATTCAATGGTGGGTGAATAATTGAATGGTCGGTGAATAATTCAATGGTGGGTGAATAATTCAATGGTTGGTGAATAATTCAATGGTTGGTGAATAATTCCATGGTCTGTGAATAATTCGATGGTCTGTGAATAATTCAATGGTGGGTGAATAATTCAATGGTGGGTGAATAATTGAATGGTCGGTGAATAATTCAATGGTGGGTGAATAATTCAATGGTTGGTGAATAATTCCATGGTCTGTGAATAATTCGATGGTCGGTAAATAATTTGATAATAACTACGCGATGGGGCACATATTTATTTTAAATATGCGCCATAGCCAGTTCGCTTATCACTTTCAGAACATGATCCATCAGAACAGACTTTCACTATTGGGTATTTTGATCGCCTTCAGAACTTCAGTGCTCCTAAACGCTGTGGGTATGGGGGTGGGAGATTGGTCTTTGTTACCGCAGGTTAGACAGTGATAGACGTAAGTCAAGATGATGAAAGGTTTATGTGGGCCCTGTGGCGGGATCAGCGCACCCTTCCCCCCCCCTCACTCCTCTTTAGACGAGAGTCCCAGCTTGAGACTTAGATAACTGGTATCCAAGAGCAAGAACTAAAACTATCAATGCCATAGCATTATAATTATGCTTCTAAAATTGTTGACGATGCTAAATGATACAGGCATTTTAGTATAAGGTACTTTGTTCAGGTGAATGAGAAGATAATAGTTTCCAGACGTCTGCCACATCTCAGTGAATGTTGCAAAATGTCAATTGCAGTGGGTCTCGTGTTATGTCTCACTTGGTAAACTGGTTTCTTCCTTTTATGTTCA
Source organism: Ampullaceana balthica (assembly GCA_944989445.1). NCBI lineage: Eukaryota > Metazoa > Mollusca > Gastropoda > Lymnaeidae > Ampullaceana > Ampullaceana balthica. The sequence continues at coordinate 115,948 of CALYLW010000383.1, read as the reverse complement.
CCTTTCACCATTATGGCCGATCTCTCGGTTTTCGATTTACTTCTTTAAATTGGATAAAAATTGCATTTTTTGAAAAGTGTGTTAACATGGAAAAATTTTCAGTATATCTAGATATTTTTACTGACTCTATTAAAATTGAATTTCTTAATTATTTATGTTTGTCACACTAAGCTAAAATGAAGATGAACTGGAGATTTTAAGTGTACATTTATTTCTTCAGAAATGCGATGCTAATAATTCTTGGCCTGATAACAGGCAGCTTTTTATTGTATTCGTTGTATGTATGTCTTCGTGGGACACATTTCATTCAAATAGTCATTAAACTGTTGAAATAAAATAGCCACTTGGAACAGACTATAACCTAGAAGAGTTTAAGTAAAGTATGACCGAATTGTCTCTGCTGGTGGTAGAGAGTTATCGGCAGTGTGACACTCGAGTCAGATTAATGATGCCAACTTGTCTTGAAATTCCCGGCTCATCCCCTCCACACGTCAGTCAGTGATGGAGTTTCTTCCTCTTGTCTTATGAGATGATAGGCAATTAAACTCCAAAGGATTATTGACTTTAATTTATGACAAAGATATTTGTTCTTTGGGATTTATGATGGGCGGCGTGGGGGTTGTGATACCTGGTCATCGTGTCAGAAATGAGAACAATGTCATTCTTCGATACAGTGTCATAGATGAGTACAACACGATGTCCAGACATTGTCATAGATGAGTACTATACGTTTTCCAGACACAGTTTCATAGACGAGTACACTACGTTGTCCAGGCACAGTGTCATAGATTAGTCGTGGAATTTTAAGGGTAAAATATTGCATTTCGAGGTTAAAATAAAACAAAATAGGGATGCGGGATTGAATAATTGATAATCTTTTCTATTTAAAAGGAATCATTTCCTTTCATAGGGTGCACTTAGACTTGTTTTGAGTCATGCATTTGTGAACATTAAAAAATAATAATTAGTGTATTTAAACACTGCTTTTAGGCAAATTTATGGTTAATAAAATAAGTTGATGGATTCGTATATGTTATATATAGCAACAGGTGAAACGTGGAGCTATTTCACACAAACACTCTCACTCAAACATGCACGCGCACACAACACTCATACACTCATCATGACTCGATATCTACTGACTTGTGTACAGGTTTCCATTATTTGTCCTATTGGATGGTAGCCATATTCTTTGTTTGAAGATCAACTGGTGTGAAAAACGTTTAAAATTGTATTTTTGTTACTTGACCAGAAGCAACCCTCTTAGTGGAACGGCGTATATTCTTTCTTTTTAAATTTATTTATTAAGTATTGTTTTATTTTCTCCCCTTTTTTGGCTAGTTATTTTTTTTTAAATCACGCTTATGATTTTAAAAAAACCTACTGATTTGTCGAAGTCAGAGACGTAATAGAGCCGCCCGTGGCCGACTGTTGTGGTAACATTTGCATTACATAAATATAAACAAATGTTCTGTATTCGAGGCTATAGCTTTACCTGCTTCTTCTTCTTCTACATATTCTTTTGGCCTGAGACTTAGTCTCTTAAGGCCTTGGCTTATATCTGAGCAACCTGTTTCATCTGCTGAGCAGTGCCATATAACATTGTCTTCACGTGGGACTCTTTTGCCTCCCTAACCTCCCCGGCTATGTCTAGCGGGGGACACGAAGTTAACAGGCGTAGTACTGTTTCAGAGGCTAGGCTGAAATGACGCCAGTTTGAGTCCCTGTTATCGTCTAGCCTGTTGAAATATGAGTAAGCTGGGCAGTGCTCTGTTCGCATTTGAGTCACTAAACTCTGGTGTTTGTGACTCAAACTCCACCACTGGTCTCATCGACTTGGCCTGGACATGTTAGCGAATACCCCCCTGTCAGCCCACTCCTGGTACCACTTATTCCTGAAGTGGTCCATTAGTCAGGTCTTTGCCCCGAGATAAGTGACTGGGACGTCTAGTTGGGCTGGGCCGCCCCGGTTTTTTCCAGTGAGTCTGCTTGCTCATTGCCGTCAACATGCACGTGGCTCGGGATCCAATGCACTGTTACCTTACCCCCAAGTCTTTTTATCTTACCCACGTAATCTAAGATGTTGTCAACCAAGTGGGTGCTACACTTCTCACTTTTCTGGACCTCGAGAGCTGAACGCGAGTCACAAACTCTACCGTGTCAAAACCTACTAGATCCGACCTCTGCAGTGTTTGTTGAACACTTCCCAGTGCCCTGTGTATAGCTTCAGGCTCCGCATCGTAATTCGATGCCATAGTCCCACAAGGTCCCGAAATTTCCTCGTTTGGTGGCCCGCCTATTGGGTAAAGGATGAGCGCATCATATCGTGCAGTTCCTTCTCTCAAGTTGGCAGATCAATCCGTGAACACTTTCACTTGGGTTCCCGCGAAAACTTCAATTGTCTCAAGAGCATCCACTTTCTGTACATATTCAGGGCTGCGTTTCGTCACTGCCGTGTCAGTCAAAGATAAACGTATTTCGGGACGGGTAGCCTCCGCATAGGGCGGTTTAAATGGAACGCTTATAGTTTGCCTTCTGTTTTGTGGGGGTTTGACGGCCCTATCAAGTTTAATTTCTTGATGCATAAATGAGGACCGCTTCAACCGCCCACGTCCGTCCCAGTTATTCTGCATTTGGTAGCAGGGTTCTCTGATGTCTACCCTGCGATACCTTTCTGCAGTGGTTATAATTGCTTTGTCCCTACGTATTTCTAGTGGTTCTACGTTTGCGATGACTTCCACAGAAGCTGTGGGTGTAGTTCTGTAAGCAAGCGCCACAGATAAATCTTAGAGCCTGGTTCTGGATGCGACCCAGTTTTTCCAATGCCGTTTTGCTGGCAAAGGCTTGGACGGACATACTGTAATCCATTACCGACATTACACTGCCCAGAAAAAGAGCTTGCTTGATCCAGCGCCCCAGTTCGTGCATGCTAGCTTGTTCACCAGGTTGAGCTTGGCGATTGCCTGGGAGTGCAGGTCTTGTACGAAATTGTGCATTTGTTCCTTTTGATCCAGTTTAACTCCCAGGTACACCGGTTGCTTGCCCCATTTGAGCACTACATCGTTTATTAAATCCCTTATATTAACTTCACAGCCGTCTCTGTCGTTCGTCGTCGGGCGGGCGGAAAAACAAAAGTCCAAAATGACCATCTTCCCGTGATGCCATCGAGCTGAAATTTGGCACATAGACTTGTATCGCCTTACAATGTATTGTATCATAATTTCAGATCGATCAAACGTACCGTAATTAAATTAATGCATTTTTAGTTTATCTATATAAAACTATATGTAGCAGTCGCTAATGTTTACATTTTACGGATCACTTGACTTCGACCACATCTCGTGTTTTAACCAGGGGGAATTCACTCAGTTTCAGGCTGTAAATGTTTGTCGCGTTGGAACATAATCAATACTTTAAGTCAGTGTTGTCCAACCGAAAATCGTTCACGGCACACTAAACTGGTAAAAAATTTGCGCGGCACACCTCACAAAAAAAACAAGAAATCAGTGTTTATTCAAAAGATGTTTCATAATTAATGAGATACTTGAGCGTTTTCTTTGGAGCAGATGAGCTCAAAACGCGGCTCATTGCTGGATAAGCAAACTCTCATTTCTCTGTCTATCATCTGCAGTCTTTCACGTTTGACGTATGCGAGCAGTTGCGCCTTTCCGCTGATGTCAGTACTTTCATCGATTTGCATTGCCCAGAGCTTTTGGATGTCGTCGGCTTCCTCAAAATGCTCTTTAATTTGATTGTCCAAATCTGTCGAAATGTCAGCAATCCGACGTCCCATCTTCTGGTGAGACAGTGTAATCTTATTTATTTTTTCAACAGCGTCGGGTCCCAACTCCATAGTCTCAACTGCGATTCGTAAAGACGGCAATATGATTGTCTCAGCGTCCAAATGAGATTTATTTTGTTTGACCAAAAGATTCGCAATTTTATAGCTTGCTAACTGAGCTTTGACAGAAATTGAGGAAAATTTCTTCATTATTTTTTATTGCGCTCTAAGTTGGACCGAATGGATGCGAAATAACTTTTCTGCTTGTCTTTCAATCCTGGATGATTTGAGTTCAGATGCCGCTTCAGTTTACTGGGGTTCATGGACTCGTTGGACAATGCCATGTTACAATTAAGACAAAACGGAAGAGAAGGATCATTTGCACATTGTATGAAACCATACTCAAGATATTCCTCGTGATATTTCCGTTTGGTAACATTCTTCTTGGATTTCGCATCTCTCTCTCCATTTTGATGCTCGCTGGAATCCTTCTGGCTTCTCTTCAAAAAATTATCCATAGCCGTATGTAATTAAAAGTTTTTTAAAAAGTGAACAGCAGGAAAGGGTTTTTATTTACTTACAACAGATATTTATTCCCAATGGAGGAGAGAAATTTTGTAGCTTTCAAGAGATGCTCACAACCAGAACAATACAAACATGAAACGTTTTTATTCAATTCTTTTTCGGTTAAGGATATTTTTTTCAAAACTTGAAGGTTCGAAAATCATAGTAATTTATGGTATTTTTGAAATCTTTCACGGCACACTAAAATTTTCTCGCGGTACACTAGTGTGCTGTGGCACACCGGTTGGACAACACTGCTTTAAGTTCTGTCTCATATATAAGGGATTTATAGTCAAAAACTTTGTTTTTACGGGGGTTTTTTTTTAGCACTATCTCCTGCTTGAGAATGGTTTGGCCATTAGTGAAGAGGGAATATACCGTCTTCTCGGTGTTCATTTTTATTTGCCACCTCTGCATGTACCTACTCATAGCCGAAAGGTCTCGCTGTAGTAGCTTTTGCGGTAGGTTGGCGTCCTTGCCGGTGCTCCAGTTGACCAAATCATCAGCATTCATAGCCGCAGTGAGGTCGTTGATGTAAGCCAGAAAGAGTGTGCAACTGAGGGGTGACCCTTAGGGTAGTCTCTGTTGCAACGTCCTCTTTCTAGAGATTTCACTGCCATATGTTGTTGCGGTCGTCCTTTTTTTTTGGAGAAAACCTTTGATCCACCTGTACATGTTCGCAGTTATACCTAAGGCTTATAGTTTCAACAACAGACTGGACCTCCAGACCTTATCGTAAGCCTGTCGGAGGTCAAAGAACACTGCCACAGTATGCATTTGCTTCTGGAGCCCATCTGTTATGGACTGGAGAAGACGACGGAGCACTTCATCGATCGGCTGCTTTCCCTCCCGGAAGCCCGCCTGATTGAGATTCAGACTATTCGTACTCTCCAGGTACCAATAGAGTCTGGCGTTAACCTTTCTCTCAGCTACCTTTCCTAAACACCGATGTCAAGGAGATCGGACAGTAGCTGTTTGGGAGATCTCGATGTTTCCCCTCTATGGGAATTGGGGCAATGTTTGCGTTCAGCCAAGCTCCAGGCAGGGCACCTGTGGCCCACGTCCTGTTTATGATATTCAATAGCGAGGACATTGCTATCGTGCCGAGGTTTTTAAATCCCTTATAGTAACTTCACGGTCTTGTCTGTCGTGATCTCTCTCTATCTGTCGTTTGCGGTCGGTCGGGCGGAAAAACAAAAGTAAAAAATGACACACTTCCCGTGATGCTATCGAGTTGAAATTTTGCACATAGACTCATGTCACCTAACAATGCATTGTATCAAAATTTCAGATCGATTGAATGTACCGTAATTAAATTTATTCATTTTTAGTTTATCTCTATGTAACTCTATGTCGTCGTCTCCTTTTGTTTACCTCCACGTGTCGCTCAGTTCAGTCCAGCCATCCATGACCACACCGCCCCCCCCCGTTTTACAGCAAAGGAGAGTTCAGTCAGTTTCAGTCTGTAACAGTGGTCGCGCTGCGTATTATATTAAAAACAATCAATACTTTTAGTAATGTCACACATATAAGGGATTTATAGTCAAAAACTTTGTTTATACGGGGTTGTTTAATTATCATCTCGTTATTTATTTTGTCCTGTTCTGGTGCCTTGGCGGCTTTGCACTTACTGATCGCCGTCTGCAATTCAGTCATAGTGAATGGTGCGGTAAAGACTTCAGCAGGCGGTCCCCACTTCTGGGTCTTCTCTCGATGTTCCCTGAGATGGTTCAGGTTACAGCTCTGACTAATCTCTTTCTGCTTCAAGCTCACCTTTGCAAAATGCATTTTCAAGGCTTCGGCACACTTTGTATCGTTTGTTACGGCGCATGTAGTCGTTTGCAAGGGGCTCGGATTTAATTGTTTTCCTCATACCAGAAAGAGAGTTAACAATCGCCATACATTTCTGCCATCTGCCTGGTTAAGTTTTTCGCATGAACTAACCCATTCTTCCTTCTTTGCCTTGAGTGTTTCCTCCCGGACTTCGGCAGTTAGCTTATTATAAGCTCTGCGAGCTGCTACCGTTTTAAGTTTACCTGCCTTTTTCCGTGCCTTCGTTCGTTCACGGACGAGCTCTGCCAGCTTTTTGTTCCAGAATGGTCGGAATTTTCGGTGTTTTCACTTCCTTGGAATGGCCTTCCTAGCCATAGCCAAAATAACACCCACGAGGTCATTGTAGGAATTCTCAATTGACTTGGGGTTCTCTGGGTTCTAAGGTGAACCCGCGAGAGTGCTTTCGATCCTTTCACGGAATTTTCTCCAGTCGGCTTTGTCAAACAGCAAGTGTCTTTTAGCAAAGCGTGCCTTCACCAACTCAATATCTATCGTTATGAGTATTGGTCTATGGTTGCTGCCAACTTCCGGCAATACTCTCAATCCCGTCTTTGCCTCTAGCTCCGCTGAGACTAGGGTTAGATCTGGGCGTGATAGAGCGCTGTTGCCGGTATGCAATAGGCAATAGTGTTGGGGCACTATTCTTGTCCTGTGGCATTATTAAATTGGTAGAGAGTTCGACCTCCTCCAAACAACGCCCGGGTGCGTCCTTATCGGGATAGCCCATCACTTGTGTGTGGAGCATTGAAATCCCCTGCAATTATGTAGTTCTTGGACATCGTTGTGATGTATATAGTGAAGCACAACGTGTTTCTCGGTGTATTTTATATATTCGAAATGGTAAAAAATTTACCAGCTTTACTTATTCTTAGTGTCAGCGTATCTGTGCCTCCAAGTATTGTGCTCTCTACAAGCTCAGCTGTGAGGTTGTTTTTCACCAAAGTGACCAGACATCTGCAGTTTTTGCACACACAGCGATATACTGAATTTTATGTGCAATGGGTTCTTTTTCATCAGTTTCTTGCAAAAAACGCAACGTCCACCAACTGCTAGTGTAGCAACTTGGTTATTTCGGCTACTTTACTTCTGACACCACAGCAGATTTGTTGTAATATAGAGAGGTTTATGGGGAGTTGAACCTTGGCAACTAGCCTCTCTGGGGTTACAGTAGCACCTTGGCAACTAGCCTCTCTGGGCTTACAGTAGCACCATGGCAACTAGCCTCTCTGGGCTTACATAGCACTTTGGCAACTAGCCTCTCTGGGCTTACAGTAGCACCATGGCAACTAGCCTCTCTGGGCTTACATAGAACTTTGGCAACTAGCCTCTCTGGGCTTACAGTCGAACCTTGGCAACTAGCCTCTCTGGGCTTACAGTAGAACTTTGGCAATTATCCTCTCTGGGCTAAGAGAAGTACACATGCCTTGTGTCGCCCTGATACCCGTCACCGACACACAGGGAAGGAGAGGGTCCGTAGTTCTCCCGCTTAGACAGTAATCATGTATTTCAGCCATAATGAATGGATGAAATGAGCTCTCTTTTCTTACCTTTTCCCGATAAGTGTATGTAAACATACACTTACCTTTGCTCTGGGAAATAGACTTGTGAGTCGAATCCATTTCACTACGTCACTCTGTTATTTGAGCTCACTCTAGTTGAGCCAATGAGTACATTGTTATTTGAGCTCACTCTAGTTGAGCCAATGAGTACATTGCTATTTGAGCTCACACTGGTTGAGCCAATGAGTACATTGTCATTTGAGCTCACACTAGTTGAGCCAATGAGTGCATTGCTATTTGAACTCACAATAGTTGAGCCAATGAGTACATTGTTATTTGAACTCCTACTAGTTGAGCCTATGAGTACATTGTTATTTGAGCTCCCACTAGTTGAGCCAATGAGTACATTGTTTTTTGAGCTCACACTAGTTGAGCCAATGACTACATTGTTATTTTTGCTCACACTAGTTGAGCCAATGAGTACATTGTTATTTTGAGCTCACACTAGTTGAGCCAATGAGTACAATGTTAATTTGAGCTCCCACTAGTTGAGCCAATGAGTACAATGTTAATTTGAGCTCACAATAGTTGAGCCAATGAGTACATTTTTATTTTGAGCTCACACTAGTTGAGCCAATGGGTACATTGTTATTTTGAGCTCACACTAGTTGAGCCAATGAGTACATTGTTATTTGAGCTCACACTAGTTGAGCCAATGAGTACATTGTTTTGAAGCTCTGCGAATTTCCTAGCACAAATGTTAGCAGAGAATTCAAAATATGTTGTCGATCATTCCATTCAAATCTATCTTTATATATAATTCACCAAAGCGTGTATGTGCAAATGAGCATGACGAATGGCCCTCGCTGGGGTCAACTAATCACAGTTAACGGTTGGCAAGCGGAGGAAGTGGAAGGGTGGGGCATGTCTTGAGACCAGCAATGCTTTGTGCATTCAGTTTCGTTGTTCCTTCACAGAGTACATGTATTTCGTAGTGTGTTGCTTAGTACATCCGCCTGACATGCGGAAGGTAATAGGTTCAAACCCCAGTAGGAACATTTTTTTTTAATTTTTAAAAATGATTATGTTTATGCCCGTTCTTTTCCCTCTTTTTATCGAACATAAACACCGCTTCGCATGTATTTCGCAGAAAAAAGCTTTGTTCAATTTTATACCAATTCCTTCATCAGGTAACTGTTTCTATCGTTCGCATATTTCTGGGAAAAGATCATAGGCGAAGTTGTTGCTTTCGAACTTGGCAACATGGCTGCAATATTTGTTTCTCAACTTTGAGATTACCTCGGCGACGAGCTCTCCGTTGTTCTCAGAGACGGAAACGTAGTCATACACTCTCTTCAACAATACGCTCAGTACATGAATACTTCAGGAGTATATGGTGGTGAGGCAGAAATTGTCGCGATGTCCGAAATACTTCCCGAAAATGTTTCGTTGGTCCCACCAACGTTCACTCGCTTTGTTCCCATTTGTTCGTGCTAATTTTTGTTTCCGTTCTCCACCCCCACCTTTCTTTGCACTATCTATGAGTAAGTCTGCGGCGTATGCTACGCCGCGGGTCGTATCTAGTAACTTTTTATTTGAAATCCCTGCAAATTGAAATTGTTGCATGTCACTAAGTTATAATATTTGCTTCATTAACTTTGTGTGATTAATCGATTAATTTCGATTAATTATATTTTTATGACGCATATATAGATCCCGTTAAGTTGGGATTCATTATTTATCGAAATCGCTTTAGTCGCGGTAATTCCATGGCTCCCAAATTTTGTGTCACAACAAATTCGTTCGCTATGCAAGAAATAAGAAAGAAAAACATTTTTGTTTAGCTATGGACGTCTAAATAAATAATAATAATACGAGGGAAAAGTATGTAACAAAAAATATAAATCATTGATAAATTGGAGGAAACAAAATTAGAAATACATGTATTTTAATAAATTTTAATCAAAATAATTAATCTTTAATTTCGGCAGCCCTAGTAAAAAGATATCGGGTGAGCATGACATGACGCTACAAAACAATGACCTATAGGCAAAAGGCCTTCGTCAGCGAACAACAAAAAAAAAGCCAACATTAATAGAAATACGAAAATAAAACTTGGCTACAGTGTTAATTCCAAGGAGACACCAACCATGGTTGAGAGAATTCACAGCATGTAGAATGTACTTGTTTTATCAATCTAATTCCATTGTCATCAGTTTGCTGAGTGTAGAGGACATTGACTAGTCTTTTTCCCCCTCACATTGAACACTGGAATAACTCCGGCCTCTACTTTATCATGACTTTATAACTGAAAAGCACAGAAATAGATCATAGCAATGATGCAAATAGCAAAAGTTGCTCTCCTTATTACATATCTACTGTTTTCATTGTTTTTATTTTCTATTTTATTTTTTCTGATTTTCTCTCTAACAGACTCATGGACTTTTCTGGTGGCTATGGCTATGTTTTAATTTTGCTAAAACTTGTGAAGTTATGATTTTTTATTTGTAGAACATCAAACCTAATAAAATTAAACCTGACCTATGAAATTGTTTTGTTTTAGATCAATGAAAATGAGCTGAAGGCCGCTGCCACTCAGTTCACACACAACACGCCCAAAACAAAAGAAGCCCTTTACTACAGGAGACTCTTTGAGAAATACTACGGCCACAAGGCCTCTTGGATTCCTTACATGTGGATGCCCAAATGGTCAGACACCAGTGACCCATCGGCCAGAACACTTAAACATTATAAACAATAATCTAAATGCTATTGGTGGTGGAGGTAAACGATAGATTTGTTATAAAGATAGTTTGATCAGCATAATTAAGATAAATAGTACCAGAGTATTGTTTCATTGTTATTCATTGTTATCAATATGAGCCCAGTGGTTGAACTCACACTTTACTTTAATAATGATTAAAACATTTGCTGCTGGGACCAATTGTTGGTGGAGTTCTTCTCATTTGTTTTATTGGGGATCTAATCCATCAGATGCTAGAACTTGTTACTTAAATTATTGTTTTACTAGATATCATTTTGAAATCCTGCGTAAATAAGTCAGATAAGACTTTAAGGAGACTTTTACAATCTATTTGTGCCATATCTTTAAATGTCATTCATTACTTGAAATTATGAAGTTTTTAGAATTTTTTTTTAGATCTGATAAAATAGTTTTATCAATTTATGTGCCTTTACTTTGATTTGTAACTGCTTTATCTAGATGTTAATGTTTCAATTTGTTCCAATGTTATAACTGAGTGAAGACTGACACATGCTTGCTTTTAAGTATACAGTTGTTAAATGCAAAAAAACTTTATGCTTGCAATAACATTTGTTGTTTTTAATATTTAACAATAATAACCTAACTTTAACACTTATACCTATATTCTATATCCTTCTATATTGACATACCACTTAACTACATTAATGTCGTCATACCTTTAACTTTTAAAAATCAGGTAGCTCATTTAATGCAATCAGATTTCAAAATTGTTGGGTACAAATTTTTTATTTGTTTAAAAAGAAGCTTGAACATTTTCAGACTTTTTGCTTTGCAAAAGTTTTTTTTTACGTCTCGTGTTGAAATTTTTATTTATTTATGTTTGATTTGTGAAATTATTGAAATGCTCAAATAATGTTTATATAATTGTTCTCAAGGTTTGTTTGGAGTTCTATTAAATTATCCATCTTTCTTGCACTAACAACATTATAGATTTGTTAACAATTAGAATGTTCTGCTATAACAAGAAATTTATTTTACTTTGTATACCTTGTCTAGAATCTCAGTTTTTAAAATTAAAAAGTTTTAAAGTTATGTTTTCATTATACCAATGATAAAAACCGACATGACATGACATTGTGTCAAGATAAATTCCTCCACTAACTTTGTGTCTCCACTTTGATACCAACAAATATTCCCATCGGTATATTTTCAGTCTAGTTGGATGATAGACTGAATACTTCCATCATACCATCTTTTGCACCTGTTCTTGAAACACTGTAGACTAACATAAACTTTGACTTAACATTACAATTTGTAAATGAAGTACATGGTCAAAGCTTACAGTATGTTAAATTTATTACTTTATCTTTGCTCTCACTTTTGTTATCCCATCCCACTACATAGCATGAGTCAATCCTTGTTTTATCGATACACAGTTTTTAAATGTTCTTTCAAAAACCTAATTGATCACTAAAGGTAACGTTTCAATGTCTCGTTTGTACTTGGTCAATGAACTTATGAATGAAATAAGGAAATAGTTTGTATGAAGACATTTTGAATAAAAATGGCAATTGTTAGCTGGAGATGTGCATCTCAACCCCTTATTTATTTTTAGTAAATTTGTTCATTTGATGTTATCTAAGCTCAAACTCTGTTCATGTTTGTCATACTGAACAAATGGCAGTAATTACATGAATACATTGTGCCTTTCTTTCTTTGATCAGATAAAATGCAAAAAATTATTCTTTACATTATTTATTTGCATTTTATTGTTTTATTTAATTTCTTTTCAACAACTGATAAAGTGGAAATCTTTTCTTAGAATATGCTTTGGTCTTGAGATTAAATTCATTACAAAAGACACAATATTTTTTATCTCTTGTTTAACTTAGTGGTAAATTGTTAATAATTAAATATAGGAGTTCTGTTAATCTATCTATGATTATGAGAGAATGTCTTTGTGAATATAAATTATAAAGCTATTTTTAATAACTCTGAAAAGAAGGTAATCATCTTAACATTGAGTATGATTCCTTGTTTAATGTATTAAATAACTATGGTCTCAACGTTGTGAGAACCTGAAGTCTATATCCACAACTTCAGTTTAGTATATTTTAGTTAATAAGAAACATCTTAACTTTGTGAAGGAGATTTCAAAAGTTGTCAAGTTCTGTCTTACAAGGATGCTTTACAACCATGGTCCTCAGACTTAAAAAAACAATTTCTGTGTGGTTGTCCCTTTAAATAGCTTGCTGACCCTTTAATAAAATGAAGAAGAAAAGTCTAGTGAATAAAACATTCTTTACATGCAATTAAGTAATCAAAAATGTAATTCATGTTATGTAATTGTTAACTTTAAATACCAATTTTAATGGGATGGACGTATGTACTTTGTCTGAAGTAGCTCTTTTTTTTTGTTTGGCTTTGTTTTGGTCAGTGCAACTCTCATGTCATTTGTCAAGTATTATCTATTTCGAGATTTTGTCTTGATAGTAAGAAGTGTAGAAAAAGCCGACTCACACTCTTAGGTGATTGCGAATGGAATCAGGACTCCTAGAGCTCTAAAATGAAACTCGCACCTAGTCTTATGATTTCTCCTGCCTTTGGTTTTTGAGAACTCAGAATCAGTGTTGTAATAAGTCGTCCTATTTAACGGGTGAGACGGGCCTTCTAAAGCTAACTAATAGGCCCCACCTCATGCACCAGAGGCAGGCGCGTACCATCCAGGATTTTTTTTTATCTCTTGCATATGATGAAAGGTGGGAAGAAAAACGTGGACGTTGTCCAACTTTTCGACTTCAATAAGTCTACCGCTCGCTTCATCACTAAAGTGAAAGAAACATTCCTGCTAAGGTTACTATCTCTTTCATCGAGGAAGCAAAGCGCCTCTTAACAAGTCGTAGTAAGTTCATAGTCTGCCCTAGCCGCTTGGGAAAAAAATCCAATGCATTCACTGGTCTACCGAAAGAACGCAAGGATGCTCTATCAGCGTTTTGTGGATTTATAAAAATAATAATAATATATCGTAACGTCTAAAATATCTTATTTTATCTTATTCTGTACAATTTTACACATTGGGTTATACTAGTGTAATAGTAACTAAATTATAATGTTTTACATAATGAGGCTCTATTATTGTGGAAAAAAGGTATTAAGCCGTATCCGGTTTTTATACTTTAGTACGAAAATATATATATCGCATCCGCATTCGTCCGTCCTCAGGGGACGATGGCGATGACTCCTGCTCCTCTTTCCCATTTCTCCTGGCTCTTCTCTCTTCTATCCTAGCGGTGAGGGTGGCTTCCGTAACTTGAATGCCCTCACGAACTTTTGACCCCCAGAGTGTGCGCTCCTCGGCAATGGACTCCCAAGTTTTGTGATCGATGGGCGCCAAGGACATGTCTTCCTTGTAGGCGTCCTTGTAGTGCAGGCAGTGGTGACCTCTTTTCCTCACACCAGTTGCCAGCTCACCATAAAGCAGGGCTAATGGAATTCGCCCCGGGCCCATCCTGTGAACATGGCCCAACCACAGCAGGCGCCTCTCACTCAGGATTGAGTGCATACTCAGCATATGGGTCCACCTGAGTACCTCCATATTTGTGATTTTATCCTGCCACTTGATGTGTAGGATCCTACGCAAGCATCGCAAGTGGAAACTGTTAAGCTGCTTTGTTTGCTTGGCATAGGTCGTCAAGCACTCTCTGCTAGAGAGGAGTGTGCTGAGCATGCAGGCCTGGTTCACAGGGATTTCGTCCTATCAGTCAGCTGCGAATTGTTCCACACTCTTTGATTTAGCCTTGCCATTAACGATGCGGCTTTTCCGATTCTGGTTTCTATTTCCTTTTCCATGGAGAGTGTGCTTGTGATGCTGCTGCCAAGGTAGGTGAAATCCTCGACAACATCCAAGGTGTTTTCCTCAATGGAGATTGCTGGGAGGCAGTCTGTGCCTTGTCTCATAATGTTGGTCTTTTTGAGGCGTATCGTTAGACCGAATTCCTTGCATGCCTCTGAGAATTTATTGTTCGAGTCCTATCTCTGTATGTGAGGTGAGAGCTGCGTCATCCGCGAAGAGCAATTCTCTGAATAATACTAATAAAGTTTCCACTTTGCTTATCGCACGGAGCCGGCTGATGTTATATAGGCTTCCATCCGCCCTGGTATGAATGTTCACACCCTCGGAACAGTCCTCGAAAGCATGTCGCAGTAGCACTGAGAAGAATATACCAAAGAGTGTTGGTGCCAGTACGCAGCCCTGTTTGACTGCGCTACAAACTGGGAAGGGTTCAGAGGTGGTGCCATGGAAGAGCACTGTGCTGTGTATGTTGGTGTTGAAAGACTCGATGAAGCCGCGGCGGACATCCTATTTTATCCAGTATACGGAACAGACCCTTGCGGCTGACTAGGTCAAAGGCCTTTGTTAAGTTTATGAAGGCAATAAAGGGGGCTTTCTGTTGCTCCCGACATTTTTCTTGCAGCTGACGGAGTGAGAAAATCATATCCATGGTTGACCGGCCAGCCCGAAAACCACATTGAGACTCCTTATCTTATCTTATCTATACAGACGCTCCTATGCAGAAGATAGTGGCGTCCACAGACCATGACAGATGACCTGTTTGGCAAGTGATGCAGCGCTCACAGGCCACGGCTTTTATGGGTTCCACGCATTACCCAGCCGCCTAACTACATGTAGTGTTCGGTACCCATTCGGAGCGGGGTGACTCAGGGACGCCCTAGGCCCCGGGAACAAACCCTTGCCTTCACACGGATTCGAACCCGTGACTCCTGAGTAAGAAAATATTCAACTTATAAATTTAAGAATCCTAATTCGCAGAAATTCACCCCTCGAAGTAGATAATGAAATGAATTAAACGCGATAAAAGACATCTGAACATAGCTTGAAGCTTTAAGTTATTTGAGCCCTGGGCTTTGAGTAATTAAAGTTCATCGTGGAGGAAAGCTTTTAACACAGATATATACTTCCAAAAAAAGCACAAGATTCTTTTGGAAATCTTAGGCAATGGTAGAGGGAAGTCCTTATAAATTCTCCGATCTTGTCTGTCTTCCCTTCAACAGCATGTAAGTATCTTTTACTTCACAGTAAAAAAAAATTTTAAACGTAAAATAACAGTTTTTGACTAATAATCATTCACATACGAGACATAACTATGTTTATTATAATACGCATCGCACGACAATACAAAAATCACAAATTTTAGTAATGTCTCATATATAGAGGATTTATAGTAAAACAAAAACTACTACTGTCTGCCTGCTAAATTTCAGCTCGATTTGATCACGGGAAAAGGGTTATAAAATCATGTTTAATACAATGCACACCGCGCGACAGATTAGCATAAACATTTACAGGTCGGAATATTTTTTTTTAAAGTAGAGTCAATATAATACGCACCGCACCGCGCTACAGGAAAATATTAAAAAGGTTGTTTAATATAATACGCACCGTGACACTAGCATAAAAATTAACATGCTACATAGAGATGCATAGAGATAATCTAAAAATTCATTAATTTAATTACAGTACATTCGATCGATCTAAAATTTTGATAAATCATTTATATTGTGGCACGAGTCTGCCTGCAAAATTTCAGCTCGCTAGCATACGGGGAAATGGGCTAAAAATCGATCCAAAGTAATTTCGTCAAACAAGCAGACGCCACGAGGTTATATATAAGGATTTCAAAAGCACTACAGATCAATTTGTTCCAATTTAAAGCACAGTCGATTCATGTTTCACATTGTAGGGGAGCAGGTGAACAGAGTCTTGTAATGAGACCATGTAAGTCCGAAAGTCTGCAAAAATGGGATCAATATGGACATGAGATGAAGCATCCTGCCTACATTAATGCTAAACGTCTCAATCAAGTGGTTGACTGAACATAACTATAGTCTGAAGGCCTCAATGGGAAGTGGGTTTGTGTATACATTTTGGTTTTGGGCGTTATCTCCTCTACTAAACACAATAATCTTTAGGCCATCCCTAGTTTCAGTCATGATTAAAAAAATAAATATGTAGAGTTATTTCTAGCTGCCACCCGATTTTTGCCTCAGTTTATAAGAAGTAATCTTCCATAATGACTTAGTTATTTGGAAAGGAAAGCTAATACTTACAAAAAAAGGAAGTTTGTGGGGAAAGTCAGATGTTGAAAAATAAAAATACCTTCAAGATATTCTGAAACGCTCTAGATGAAAATACATGTACCGTGCAACATCAAATGTGATTTTATAAACAACAGAAAAACTCAGCATTTCTTAGGTGAGACATAGTTGTTGTAACTTCCTGGATGAGCGGAGCTGGCAGTGTATTGTGATAAATGAAAACATTAAATCATTGTACATGTAAGACTGAGCTTTTGAAAGGAAAATACGTTTAGCTAATCTATTCAGATATTATTTTTAAACAAAAACAGTGACATGTATTAACTTATACATTGGTATTCCGTAGATAAAATATTTAATTTTGTAGCTGTTTATTAATGCTTAACTGTGTAATTATCTTGCATAAATATATGATTGTGTAATTAAAATCTTTGAAATTTTTTGCGTTTTTAAATCCCTTATATTAACTTCACCGCCGTCTCGTCATCTCTGTCTTGGGCGGGCGGAAAAACAAAAGTCAAAAATGACCCACTTCCCGTGATCCGAAATAGCTGACATTTGGCACACGGACCCGTCTCACCTAACAATGCATCGTATCAAAATTTCAAATCGATCGAACGTACCGTAATTAAATTAATGCATTTTTAGTTTATCTCTATACAACGTATGTAATTCAATTTCACTGTTGTTGTTTTTTTTCACGTGATAGTTCAGTCCGCGCGTTGACGCCATCCGTCAATGTACCGGCGTGCTTTTGTTTACATTTTACGTGTCACGCTGAGCTCGGTCCAGCAATCTGTCACCAGACCTTTCCCCTACCCCCCCCCCGGGTTATAAAGCAAAGAGGAGTTAAGACAGATTCAGTCTCTAAATGTTTGTCGCGTTTGAACATAATCAATACTGTTAGTTCTGTCTCATATATAAGGGATTTATAGTTCAAACTTTGTTTTTACGGTTGTTTTTTAAAAAATATTTTCTGCATAGAAATGACGTCACGCGATTTTTGCCGAGCCCCCCCCCACCCCCCTCACCACACGTTGTCACAAAAAGTTATTTGCGGCTCAAATATGACGTCACAAAGCTATGCCATTCATAAAAGCCATATCTCCTATTTCAAAATGAGCATGTTTCAAATCGCTTTATTGTTATTTAAGTATGTATTTAATGTATGGCTGCACTCTAATATCGTAACACGCGTCAAGCCATTTAAAATGATTAAATAAATTGTAAGCAATCGAATATTTAAGTTTGGGGGGGGGCATGACAGAAAATAATTGAGAAACACTGGTGTAGAGGGATGGTCGGCAAAGGTGCTAGTTTCAGGGCCACAGTTGCTCTGAGGTGGTGAGGTATGGACAGATTTAGTTCAAATAAGGTAGATTTCTTGAGTAATGTTAAAATTCCTGCAGCCTATGGATGAAGTATTTTAGCAGAAGAAATAACCCAAGGCTAAAAATACCCCCCCCCCTCTTAATTTCACCCATAAAAGAATAACAAAAATAACTTAACCAATAGCTCTCGCAATGCGTGAGCTTCACATCTACAATGATTATTTGACAGAATTTGAATTCAAGTAACGCATTTTATCTTTAAACTTTAAAGGAATCCCTGTCTGCTATTGTTGACATCCACGTGTCACTGGAGTTAACTCCAGCCATCGATGACCACTTTCCCGTGTTTTACAACAAGGAGAGTTCAGTCACAACCTTCTTATTTTTTGTGCAGCCAAACAATGGAATTCTCTACCATTACACATACGTGGTATTCAAACAACCAAGTCCTTCAAGACTGCACTTAAGACACATCTTTTCAAAATTTATTTTTAAAATTGATGAAACAACATTTCTTGTAAATGATTAACGTAGCTTATGTATAATGTATTGTAATTGTGTGTGTTTGTTGTGATATGAATGTTAATTTAATACTTATAAGTATGTTATTTCTTTCATGTAAAGCGCTGTGAGCCCAGTTCCTTACTGGGATACAACGCTATATAAATAATCAATTTATTATTATTATTATTATTATTATTCATGCGCCACCGAAAACATTTTTCATGCCTCTGAAATATATTAATTTAGAATAACACAAAGCCCTGTTTTTCACTGCAGATTTAATACATCTGTATTTACAGTGCTGTTAAACTAGATAGTGTTATGCACCATTTATTAAGTATTTGGGTAATCTTTTCCACTCAGTAATATTTAGACTTGTTGTGTGTTTATTCCACCTTACACCTTTCTGTGTTGCTGTGGGTGTTACGCAGTGGCGTCACTAGGGGGGTGCGGACCGCACCGGGTGACACCAACACAATGGGTGACACCAACATGTAAAATTCTGTATGTTACCATTATTTTGGCTCTGGCAGGCTCGGAGGAGTCTATAGGTTAAGTCTTGAAGGAGTGACACAATGAGCTACCGCATTGGGTGACACAAACTCCAGTGACGCCTCTGGTGTGACGTAATTAAAAAATAACTTGCTTTACCTGGCATTTGATGCAGTAACAATCGAAGAAATGAATTATGTGAGCTTTAACCACTCCTCTTGAAAATGATTTTTTATTAGACATGTCAAAAAAAATACATATAAATGAAAGAAAAAAGTATTTCTGTATTTTTTTTAAAAAAGCATTAAAAAGCCAGATTTAGTTATTTTTTAAAAGGAAAAAAAAACATTTTAAAAAATATCTGGTTTAAGATGGTTTCACAATAGCAGGCAGCAGCAGGTAGAATGTGGCGCAATATGCCTTCCATTATCACTCGAGTTTAATCGGCCATTTTTCAAGTGACACAATATACAGCTAATTTGAAATTATCACGGCACTTTATGAAATGTCTGGTGAGCTAAATCGCTGAGTGTATATGCTGAACTTTAAATAAAACAATAGTTTATAATGACAACTTTCCATTTTATGACTTAGATGTCATTAGGAGATGTCAATGTGTTTGTATGACATGGAATTGTTTGACTCGGGTTGTCATTTACAGATGATGAAAACTGCATTCTCTGATCTTTGGGGTGCAAGGGGTCGTCCATAAAGTACGTCACGCTATTTTGACCATTTTAAACTCCCCCCTCCCCCTGTCACAAACTGTCACAAATCTCGGGACCCCCCGCCTTCCCCCCCCCTAAAGTATGTCACGCTTTCGAACAAAAAAATGTGTTTTATTAACAAAATAATCAAAATATTTTAATATAAAACACCGTGACGTCATACTTGGCCGGACTCCCCCCTCCCCCTGTCACAAAGTGTCACACTTTCTTATACCCCCTCCCCCTCTGGAGCGTGACGTACTTTATGGACGGCCCCTAATCTAAATTATGTGTAATTTTCATTGACTGGTCTAAGGGTTTATTTGAAGCCGTAGTTTAGTTTCAAACTTTAAAACGTGTCAAGGAAGTTTTATTAAATACTTTTGTATCAATAAAGACACATTCAAAAAAGATACTTGATTAAAATTAAACGTTGACATTTAAGAGTCTAAGAGACAAGGGAAAACTAATGATATGCGTAGAGGAGTTGATTGAGAGATTTCCATTCACAATTTGCCCCCGTCCATGAATACACTTAAATTTCATTTAGATTGGCGTTTCTATTCTTGGATGTACGAGGGAAGGTAGTTGCAGGAACAGCACAGCCATGGCCTCTAAGATTTAATCGTCTTTGACATGTTAAATTTATTTTAAACTTTAAAAAATGAACTTAAGTGTAAGAGTTTCTTTGCGTAAGATTTTTTATATTTTCTAAAGTTCCATTTATGTTTGAATTATAAAAACTTTAACTATTTCCATCCCGCTGTTACTTTGATCGAATGTAGCGCAATGCGCGGGGGTGGTGAATACAGCAGATACGGAAGACGTTAATGAGTGGGGGAATAAAGAAAAGTTGTGACGTTTTGAATGAGTGTGTGGCACTGTGTGGAATATAAAGAAGTTAAGAAGGCCTGAATTAATTGGTGAAAACATAGAAAAGCAGAGAAGGCTACACTTAACTAAAGCGAGAGAAATTTATTTAAATTCAGCTTCAATAATATAATTTATCAAACATTTTCTATGAATGAACGTAGACAATTCTATAATTAGAAACGTTTAAAACTAATTCATTTTCATTTGTTCAACCCAAGTATTCTCTTCTTGGCGTCTTTTGGATAGAAGCTAAATTCGGGGCTCAGAGAAATAAAGGCAATGCTGATGTAAACACAGACATTTTAGCCATTTATTTTACTGAACAGTCAGAGCGGGGTTAACAAATGACAACTGATTTTTAAACGAAGCCAGTTAGAAATCCACTGAAGGGGAAGTAGGCAAATAGCATCTGCCTCCTTTTTTATTCATTTCTATAAAATATTGTCACTTCAAATTTGTGGTTAAGTTCACTTTAGATCAGAGAAGGATGTCACTAACGGTTAGAACAATTCATTCACAGTTGATCTTAAACATAAAATGAAAACAGCCAACACATTAATGGCATCGTTGAAAATCAGTCATTCCATTGTTTTGATGTGACGTTCGGAGTGGCCTCGGAAGAATGGCGTTTGTAATTTAAATAATTACCATTTTTTTAAATTACAACTGGCGGCTGGATAGTGAAGTCAATAGTGCGCTCGCCTCACAAGCTGAGGGGCGCGGGATCTAGCCCACGTTAAGGCCACAATCAAAATGATGAATGACTATCGCTAAAAAGTCATCTGCGGACCTGGAGAGGAGATGGGCGCCGCCAAGGTCTACCAAGCCCCGAGAAAAAGTTCTAATGGAAACACTTGAATCCCCTACGACCACGAGGTTATGGGACACACACAAAATTACAACTACTACTACCCTTGACGAAAATTAGAAATGAGAATATAAAACACTTTATGAAACACACTTTTTAATTAACCACTTATGCTAAAGCAAACACACACTCAACCTAAAACAAATATACACATACACACACACACAGCCACCCACACAAACACACACACATCTCACGCACGGAGATGTCATATGACAGCGAACATCGCCATAGAGTTCTCCTGAAGTACAAAGTAACTGTCGCCTCACGCAGCTTCACACGAACAGATTGTGACTTGTAGTGGCTCAAGTGTCTTATGATCACTTTGTTGACGACTAATCCTGAGTTCGTCTTGACTTCAAAGAAATTCTTGACTTTATCTTTTTGATCGGTACGAGGGATGACAGATCACGGTTTTTTAATGTAATTTTTTTACCTTTAAAACGCCCACAATATTGTCAAATCGGTTTGAGCAAAATTTATTTTCTGACCGCACATAATGTCGGGATGAAGCATACTTCTCTGTTTCCTTCTAGACTTTCAAAGACTTATGATATACTGCGAATAAACAAGATGGTCAATATTGACCAAGCGTGATGAGAAATCCAATAGCGCGCAGGGCCTGGACGTTTTAAAGTAGATAAGTACTGATAGGTTGACGATCTCTCGTATGTGTCGCTAGGCGTTTCTCAAACTTACTGTGAGCCAATATTTATTTATAGTTATCTCATTCAATTGTAATCTCAACTGTATCGAATTTTGAAAGGATTCTCGACATTCTTCCATAACGTTTGTACCCAGTGTGCACACAGTCACATGTAGATATTAGTTAGTGATCTTTTAATGGGTTTGATGAACATTATATCATCTGATGCTCACCAGTTATGAATATTTTGTTAGGTAGAGTAAGATATGCTTTAAATCTATAATTCGTTTCATAAGATATCTCTTTATTTGTAATTGTTATCATATCAACTCTTAGATCTCAGCTAGATGTACCAACGCTATACTTTTTGTTAAAGGCCGCATGTTGTTGTTGTTTTTTCTCATGTTTGAACGTTGGGAGAAAGAACTTATCTGTTGCAGATTTTTAAAAAAATAATTATATGTTGGTTTAACAGTGACTGCAAAACATTTTTTAAACTATTATTTGGTTTAACAATATTACGTTTTATAAAATACTTCGTGCTTAAGTGGGCGGTGCTTCCCGCTTTTAGAACCACTGATCTACACAAAGGACTGATTCAAAGTATTATCGATATAATATCCCAGCAGAGGACATCTATCTCAGGCTAAAGCCATCAGCTGTCACGTATGTATACTTGGCATTTTCGCCAGCCGTCTAAATGTTCAAAAACATAGAAAGGGGTCCAGTTAATGGCCACTTTAAAAAAAACGTCGAACTAAATTGGTGTAAATAAATACGAGCATAGAGCCAGTCGTAAATCGATGGTGAAAGGCGACCCAGACATGGATGGTCATGACATTCACGATGACATTTACGATTAAAAGATGATTTTTAGTCTCAATTTTCATGACAGAGAGAAACGAGATGACATTAGAACTCAACGTGAAGATGTGTAAACTTAAGCTTTTATTTCAGGATCAGGTAGTCTCACATGTAACGCAAATAATAAATGTGATTTCTTGAAATTTGGAGAAATTACATTGTAATATTAACTTTCAGACCTATTTATTTTTTTCTGCTGAAGTCAGCTAATTTCCAATGAAAGTAAAGTATTTGGGTTGTAGCAGCGCGATTTTGGGATAGCAAAAATCGTAATATAATATATGCTACATTTCATAAAAACGTGGCCGACACATATCCCTGATAATTAAAAGGCTTTGTGGTGAGATTCTCAAGATATTGAAATCAAATTTAGCATTTATTTATGTCAATACGGCTCTTAAGTTTTATAAATGTGAATCTTTATGTCAAACCAAGTGAAATACCCCCCCCCCAAAATCCTTTACTCCTACAAATTATTTCTTTAAAACCAAAATACATGAAATTGTCATCAACTTAAATAGCTTGAAAATATCTGCATACAAGTATTAATATTTATGTTTATGCGAATGTCAATTAGAATTATTCTTCCTTCTAACAAACTAACCTTTAGAATTGTGTATTTTAATGTCGGAATGGTGAATAAAAGAAACAAACATTGTTCAAGAAACGACTAATTTAAATGAATCCATGTTTCTTACTCCTGTGGCTGTGATGTTAAGAAACGAGTTTGATTACCTTTATTCTAATTTTAAATGATGTTGATGAATGTTGTTACAACTAATACATTTTTTAAAGTATTTTAAAAGAACATTTAAATATTTCAAGTTCTGATACGCTACTAGCCACACCGTAAGGACTAACCCCCCCCCCTCCCCCCAATACTTGGATCGTTACGTGGGTCATTTACTGATTTGTTTAATAATTACAAACAAAATTTGTTTTGTTTTTTAAGTTTAAGAAAACATTTTATAATAGAAAGCATCCAGTAGGTACATGCTAGCTACAATAACTGAGTTTAGGTTACTCCTATTTAAGCTACTCCTACGGTGGAGATGGTCTCAGATTATCAAAGTTCTTCTTCACGACATGTCTTGAAACACACATCCCTTGAAATACACATGTCGTGAAATACGCATGTCTTGAAATAGACATGCCTTGAAATACACATCCCTTAAAATACACATGCCTTGAAATACACATGTCGTGAAATACACATGTCGTGAAATACACATGCCTTGAAATACACATGTCGTGAAATACACATGTCGTGAAATACACATGTCGTGAAATACACATGCCTTGAAATACACATGGCTTGAAATACACATGCCGTGAAATACACATGCCGTGAAATACACATGCCTTGAAATACACATGTCGAGAAATACGCATGTCTTGAAATACACATGTCTTGAAATACACATGTCTTGAAATACACATGTCGTGAAATACGCATGTCTTGAAATACGCATGCCTTGAAATACGCATGTCTTGAAATACACATGTCTTGAAATACACATGCCTTGAAATACACATGCCTTGAAATACACATGCCTTGAAATACACATGCCTTGAAATACAAATGCCTTGAAACACACATGCCTTGAAACACGCATGCCTTGAAACACGCATGTCTTGAAATACAGATGCCTTGAAACACACATGCCTTGAAACACACATGCCTTGAAACACGCATGTCTTGAAAAACACATGCCTTGAAATACACATGCCTGAAATACACATGCCTTGAAATACACATGTCGTGAAATACACATGTCTTGAAATACACATGTCGTGAAATACACATGTCTTGAAACACACATGTCGTGAAATACACATGTCATGAAATACACATGCCTTGAAATACACATGCCTTGAAACACACATGCCTTGAAATACGCATGTCTTGAAATACATATGTCTTGAAATACAAATGCCTTGAAACACACATGCCTTGAAACACGCATGTCTTGAAACACGCATGTCTTGAAACACACATGCCTTGAAACACACATGCCTTGAAACACGCATGCCTTGAAATACTCATGCCTAAAATACAGATGCCTTGACATACTCATGCCTTGAAATACACATGCCTGAAATACAAATGCCTTGAAATACACGTGCTTTGAAAAACACACGTCATTAAAGATGTCCTGCTCATTGTAGACTCACTTATAAGATGACCATGGAGACCGCGTGGGTTTACAGATTTTGACATTTCTTAACTCCTGCGCAATCTTTATCAACAATTATATAAACATAAATAACACTTGACCTATCTATACAGACGCTCCTTCTAATCAGAAGTGACCATAGCCATCGCATGAGTTGATTTATTGGGTTAGAAATCTTGTGGCATGTTGAAATGTACAGGGAGTTGTCGGGTTACGCTAGTCCCGACTTACGCAGCTGTTTCGTGGTTACGAACGCGCCCCCATAAAATATAAAAAATAATATTACACATCATTCTGTCTTATTTATTAATATTTACTTTAATTCATGTGATAAGGAATTGTTTACTCCTTTTTAAAATATTTTTATGTCACTAACTGTTACATTTTTATAGCATTGTACGTACAGTGCGTTACAGTATATACATTTTTTTTAAAAATGTTCAGACTTACACTGAAAATCGGATTACGACGCGTCTTAAGAACGGATCAATGTCGTAACCCGAGGACCCCTGTATATTAGATAAATAAAAGAGCACTCAACTCAGACACAATGTGTACATCACTCTGATAGCGCTACATGTTGTGACAATAGGTCGTATAAGATTGTGTTTTTGCCTTTTTGGTTCAGTAAAACAACAAAAACACCTTTTTTCTTTTTTTAAAAAGTTGTAGCAAATAGTGTTTAAAGAAAAGATTGACACTGATTGAATGTATTCCGACTAGTAAAAAAAATTAAAATCATCGGCTCATTACTTTGTTCAGTTTTTGGTCTCTGAAAGTTGTTGATGGTGTCACCTCAACCAGGTTGTTGCAACATCCGATCTGTTTACTTCAGGAAGTATGTGTAGGGTATAAGAGCTGCAGTAATTCAAATAATTTTTTTAAAACAAACTTATTATTTTACACGCTTTTATTGTCACACTGTTTGTGTGTTGTATCCTTCAAATAAGGTAACTTAAAATTAAACCACGTCTGATGGCCCTAAAGATCGCAAAATTTTAGCACAGATAGATCTTGGATGACCATGCATTGTATCAAAATTTCCAGATCGATCGATAGATCTTGGATGACAATGCATTGTATCAAAATTTCAGATCGATCGAATGTACCGTAATTAAATTAATGCATTAAAAAAATTTAGTTTATCTCTATATTACATGTGTAAAATTTCAAATTTTCCAAAGTAAAATTAAACAACTTCTGATGGTCCTAGAGATCTCAAAATTTTAGCACAGATAGATCTTGGATGACAATGCATTGTATCAAAATTTCAGATCGATCGATAGATCTTGGATGACAATGCATTGTATCAAAATTTCAGATCGATCGAATGTACCGTAATTTTTTAATTAAAGGATATGAACAACATTACAATGGGCAAGGAAACAGCTACGCAGAAGAAGAGTCGACTATAGAAGGCTCGAGAAAAATTTCGATATAGTCGATGATTTTACACTTAGACTAAAAAGAATAAAATAAAATACTGTTTAAAAAATCTTTTTTTTAAAAGGACACGCTTTTATTTACTTATAGAAAGTGAACTAAAAAGAAGAAAATAAATATTTTCTATGATTACAGGTGAAATCCGTGAACCTATCCACTGCACATAAAAGCGTGGGGTGCTCATCACAACTCTCTATCATATACAAGGCTGTGAAACATAAATACAAATTTTTATGAATATTAATACACATTAAAAGTTTCACAACTTTGATCATATACATGCTACTATCATATTAAGTAGAAATATTTTTCTATATGCAGAAGAATAGTTGCAAAGACAAATGAATTGTGATGGGCACCCCACGCTTTTATGTGAAGTTGATAGGTTCACGGATTTCACCTGTAATCATAGAAATTTTTATTTTCTTCTTTTTGTGTTAATAACAGCGTGTCCTTTTTAACAAAAATAATTTTGTATTTATAAAAATAAAATCAGCTTCTATCAAAGAAAGGTTTAAAAGTTTAGAGAATAATTGGTCTATTCTGCATAACAACTGTTTGAGCCAAAATATATAGAAATACATAAAACATATTTAAATATCTTCTAAATTCAATAGCACTATCTTGGCTATACATATGGTCCATCAACCGTCCATCCACATTTCTAAATGGTATTCTGCGAAGCTGGTAAGTTTGTAATTTAGACACAAACTGGTTTGTCTTTCTGAAAGATTTCTTATTCTCCGTTGATTTTATTTTACCTGGTGTTCACCTGCAAGCTGTATCTGAGTTGTGGAGTCTCAGTTACAGCTCCGGTATGCTGGGTCGAGGGAGGAGGTCAGAGTCTCAGTTACAGCTCCGGCCGGTATGCTGGGTCGAGGGAGGAAGTCGGGTGGTGTAAACATAGAATTGGATTTTAAAACCTTAAATTAAATAATAAGCTTTTATCGCAACTGTTTTTTAAAAATTATAGATAGGGGAAGAACAAAGCCGGGAAATTTAGTTGTTAGTTTCATTTACGGGGAAGGGAGCAAACAGTTGCTTGCTTAGTTTTGAGATCACTCTAACAAAGCGGTTAATCACTGCAACAATGAGCTAAATAATAAATGGCAATTGTTAAAATGCTTTGTTTAAAAACACATTTTGGTTCATTAAACTGTGGAAACAGAAATTTCTTATAATTTAAAAACATGTCTCTCAAGATTTCAGTTCTGAGACAAATTCAAACGCATTAAAAAATTTAAGTCATATTCAATACCCTTAGAATTTAGAAAGTCTATACAATCTATTTTTTAACAATTCAAAATACAAAAACAAAGAAAATCAACTGTAATCAATAAGCTTAACTTTCATTCTGCACCTAAAGTCTTTACTTGAGTAATTGTTAAAATTTTCAGAACAGTATTTCTCTACTGAGATTGCATTTACACTTGTTTTCGAGTAAACAGCTACAGGAAACTTCTTGTGTTGCTGTTGTTGCTGTTGGGGTTGGGCGGGCGCAGGTCGTCATTATTTAAATAATTAAAAGAACTCCAAAGGAAAAAAGAGAACTTACACATAGCCTACTAGTACAAGCTTGAACAAGAATTTATTGTAACTACAAATGAAAATTAAATTTCTACAAATTATCTCAGTTGTAATTATGATACAAAACAGGAGTCCAAGTGATGCAAGATGATATCTTCCAAGAAGAAGAGTGGGAATTCGCGAGCGAGTGCTTTTGTCTACTTTTACGAAGAGGGGTAGGGGTGGCTTTACACTGACATGTGCCCAGACGTGGAATAACGACGTACGTGTGCTGGATAATACAGTGACTAATTCACTGCTAAGGTATCCACTGACTAATAGACTTATCCATTACTCAACTGGCCTATCCACTGACCGATTTTCTTATCCACTGACCGACTAACTTGTCCAATGATCGACAGACACATCCAATTACAAACAGACACATCCAATTACAATCAGACACATCCAATTACAATCAGACACATCCATTGACCGACTGACACATCACTGACATACTGATATATCATATGACTGTCTGACATATCCACTGACTGACTGACATATCAAATGACCTACAGACATATTCCCTGACTGATTGACATAAAATGACTGAATGACACATCCATTCACCGACAGATTTTTCCACTATCCAAATGACATATCCAGGTACAAACGAGATTTAAATGACAATTTTATTGATGTCATCACGTGCATGTATTTTGGCGGGAGCAAAGCAACCAGAACAGCGGGTGTTTGTCGCATGATGCTGGGAGAGAATCGATGGAACAAGGCGAGACCACTCCACGACATCACCAGCATCTTATAAAGTGCCGGTAACTCTCCCTGCTCCTCTGTCACGCGCTAATTCCATAGAATATATCTTACTTTAATTTCTTCATTGCTTCACAATAAAGCTACTAAGGATAAAATAAGAGGCTTACTAGAAAAACATTTTAAAAGTTAGTTACACCTATGTACAAAAATTATAATGCTATAAGCTTCAATTTTAATGATAGCCTTTGCCAATGAAAGTTCAGTTTTTCAAGGAACAATATCTAGAGTAAGAAACGCAATAACTGCAGGACAAAGAAGAGAAGAAATAAAAGCGCAAGCTGTTACAGTGATATTGTGAACAAGCAATACTTGGCGCCTGAGACACGTTTGTAACAGAAGTTTGGAGCACAAGTTTTGCAACACAAGTTTTGTAACACAACAGGTAAGACGAAATATGTGTTTTTATGTGCCTCTTTCTCATTGCTAGACTTGACGTTAACTGTCCGACAGATTTTCTGAGATCGCCAGTCCTCAAGTAAATGGGATATAATTCATTCTAAGATGCAAGTAATCAGTATTGGAATCTTTCGAAACCAAAATGTGATGACAATTAATTCATTATTTATTTTTATAGGTAGATTTAAAATATTTCTTAAAACTGCTCATTAGTGCCTGCCATATGGGAATACAATAAGTGACTACACTCAGCACGTTATAACCTGTTAATTCCCAGGGTTGGATTTAAGCTTGATGGGACCCTAAGCTACTTGGGATATAGGGAACCGTTTGAAGTCCAGATATTCTATGTCAGTGCCAAAAATGGAAAAAATTCCAGGTGGCCCCCAAGTAGGCGGGGGGGGGGCTAAGCTATAGCTTGTTTACCAAATAGAATAGGACTGCGATAAAGCTTTTAAATAAAATACAAAACACACAAACACATTTTATAATGAAAACAATAAATTTGAGTTTTATTATTAAACTAATACGACATTAAACGTTTCAACTAATGGCTTCATCAGTACAATAAACTTTTATTGTCGTGTTAGTTTAATAATAAAGCTCAAACTTTTTTTGTTCATTACACAATTTGTTTGTGTATTTTGTATTTTAGCAAATAAATAAATCCAGCACTGATTATTCCCAATTGGCCTTGTAACTTTAGAATCCTGTGAACTTTTTCTGACGCGGTTGTCTCGAATAAGAAGTTTATTTAGCTTTCTAGATGACCAGCAATATTGAATGCTCTAGAATTTACTAATTTATATTGACTATTCATCGGAACATTAAAAATCTGACCTCTATGGTACTTTTAAAACTTTTAACCAAGAAACCATGGGCGCGATGTGAGCATTTGATTTATCAGTGCGTGCAAAGAGCACGATACCTAAAATCAGGATTTCGATGAAAAGTAAGGACCAACCTAAAACCGCTCCGGACATTCGCTCCGGCCGGATATCGGGTTTTTCGGAACTATTCACCTCGGCAAATAGTGCTCACGCAAACAAACCAAATATCTAAAAATACCTTTAAAAAATACAATTTTGGAGTTCGATAAATATCAAGATTAGTATACTTACACATTGTTAAATATATAATAAATGTAACATAATTATATCAATTAATAATTTGAAGTTATAAAGATATAAATTTAATAAACTAATTTTCTAAGGCAATTTCGTGTTTACTTCTACTTCTAGCGAATAGCGCCATGCCGCCATTTTTACTATAAAAAAAAACATTTAAACTATCGAATAAAACAATAAAATAAATTCAAATTAAAGTAAATATATCACCTAAAATTAGCACCGACTAACAGTTACAAAGTAAGTAAGTAACATATTAACAAGAGAAACCAAATTTACAAGTAATATATAATGAATTTATTGATTGGAATGTTAGTAAATTAATAATTCATTCTTCTGACCATAATATCATTGCATGAAGAGTGTAGACTGTAGATGGTGGTAAAGTAACCAATAAAAAGTACAGTCTATAATAATTTAATAAACCAAATTGAATGCCTGAAATTAAATTTTATTGGTAGAAAATGTGAAAGCTAAATACAAGGCGGTTATGGTTTTGCGAAATAAAGCACCCGCTAATCGTTTTCAAAACCGAAATAAATCGGATTTCCGATTTTCGTTTAACAACCCTAGCACTTGGATTTGTACCGGGATCCGGAAAATAGTACATCTAACTATTCGGATTTGGTACCCGTTAGAAAATGTCTACCCGGTTGGTCCTTAATGAAAAGTGTACGAAGATGTTGAAATTTGGCTTAGGGGCCGTCCATAAATGACGTCACGCGATTTTTGTCGATTTTTTACCCCCTCCCTCCCCCTCGTCACGCGTCGTCACAAAAACTTAGACCCCCCCTCTAAAAATACGTCACAAATCTTTGACCCCCCCCCCAAATAAAAAACAACTTATTTTCTAATTGAAATTAAGTATGTTTCAAATCACTTTTATTGTCATTTAAGTATTTATTATTTATTTAGTGAAGATCTACATTGTAATATCGTAACCCACGTGACGCATTTTTTTAAAACGTTTAAGTGGCCTTCAGAAAACGAACTGTGTTAACATCCTTAGATTATATTTTATTTTAATGCATACAAATTAAACATTGACTATTAATCATCACGGCTAACGTCTTTGTTTAGAAAAAAAAATTATTTGAAAATAACATTTTTAAAATGTTTTTTTTTAAATCCCTCAATTGACTGACGGGCATCCCGTAAGAAAGAAGTCGGCGAACAGAGGTAAATAACCTCATCTGGGGTCAAAAAGGGAATTCTTGGGGGTAATGCAGACTCATTTGGGACATATAACATCCACTACAATCCACTAGATATATTAAAATACGTCATGTGAACGTGTACGCTTGGAACATATGTCCATTATTGAACCGGTTCCTTCCAGAAAATGCATTTTTAAAAAATTTGACAACTATGTACATTTCTTACCTACGTACTATACGAAGACACCTAAATCTACCATACTTTCATTTATATTGACACGAGTGACAATAATCTTAATCCACATGACTTCTCTGTATGAGGTATCCTTTCTGTGATATTTAAAATTAATGCCTTAAAACCTGAGCTAAGAAGAAAAGTTGTTTTGTGCTCCTGTCAATTTGTGATGTCAAGAATTGATGCATTCAATAAAGTTAATGAATACTTGACTAATTTTAAATGGGCTCATTTACATTTATATCTAGAGCAATGCTTCTCAAACTTTTTAGTGTGGCGGACCGGCAGGAATTTTTCCATTGCACCAGGGACCGGTACATTATTTTCCCTGCACTGACAATTTTTTCTGTACTTTTTTTGAGAACATCTGCAGACCGGCAGCGGATGGCCCACGGACCGGCACCGGTCCGCGGACCACCACTTTGAGAAGCACTGATCTAGAAGACTAGAATGGCCAGGGGCGTTTGACCAAAAACTATCGAACAATTATATCAAACTTAAAATGTTTTTAATTCTATCAAAAAGATCACTTTTTAAAGAAAAAGGATATTCCCTGTCGTTTTGACTTAAAATATCTACACATAATCCTATTCAGATCATTTTTAGATACTTGTCATGCATGTAAAACTCACCAGTAGCATTTTCGGTTGCTAACGACGCTCCCCCAAATACCCTAGTCATGTGAGCAGGACCTAGAGTCTTGGGGTTGGGGGGGGGGAGGGTAACGCACACATAAACTTGTATATTTTGGGGTAACGGGCAAACACGTTCGAGAGAACCAACGGAGCTGCGGTTACATCACAAATGCTTTGATGTCAACATCAAACGCCGCAGTGTAACAATTTAATATGTTATCTTGGGAAATCTCAAACTTAAGGATTATAATTAATTAGATTTAATTTTCGTGTCTTGATAGCTTACGCCAACCAGCGTCTGATGGCCTACCGACCGGCACATTGAGAAGCACTGATTTAAAAAAAGTCATTAAATAAATTGTAAGCGACCAAATATTTCAGTGGAAGTTTTATTTAAAGTTACCCTTTTGATGTGACGTCACATATCTTCAACCCCCCTCCCCCCCTCGTCACGCATCGTCACAAAAGTGTGACCCCCCCCCCTAGGTGCGTGACGTCATTTATGGACGGCCCCTTATTTTATTTTTAAACATATATTTTTATAAATTATAAAATGCACGGCTTGAGAGAGCAAGAAATCTTTCTATCAAATTAAGTCCTTAAATGACAAGAGCAGATCTTAAGATGAAAAAACTAAATAATCATATTTTTGTCATTTCATTTTGATCAAGTCATAAAATATAATATAATTCTCTTTGCTTAAATATTCCCTTTCATTGGAAATGACCAGGTCTCCATTGATATTAAACAAACCTTACATCATTTGAAAGATCTTTTGTTTTATCTATGATTCACAAGTTTGTCTTATGGACACACATTCTTTACTGAAGCACAATGTTGACCTGTAGAAATGTTGCCCGGAATGTTATCTATACAGACGAATAGAATTGGTAATAATAATAATAGTAATAATAATAGTAAAGAAATAATCAATTACTGAATTTCATGGTTTGAGAATTTAGCTTAAACTTTTGAGAGTATTGAAATAAATATTCTAACGGTTTCTCGGGACTCGAGTGGATAGAACTAATTTTTTTTAAAAAGGAGATAATAAAATAGATTACCAAACAAACATCTCAATAAAACCGCGAATCCGATTTGTTAAAATAAGATGCGTCGTTTTTTGATAATACACCAACCTCTGTCAAAATCGATCTATTCACTGATGCTACTAGTGTACCCACATCTGCTGTCTCGTGATAATCGTGTACAAACAAATAAGCTGCTGTCATGCGATACTTGTGAACTCGTGATGGTATCTGCTGTCTGGTGATACTTGTGAACTAATGATGGTATCTGCTGTCGTGCGATACTTGTGAACTCACGATGGTATCTGCTGTCGTGCGATACTTGTGAACTCATGATGGTATCTGCTGTCGTGCGATACTTGCGTACTCAATATACAAATCGTTCTCTGATTTAAAATGAATTATGCTGTGTATCGTCGAAAGGGTAAATCTGTGAGTAGGACGGTCTCTACTGGTTCAGGAATTTAACAACGACGCATAAGACCGATTTTTAGTGAAAAAATTTCTTCAAATAGAGTGAATGTCTATCTATATTTGCTCAGTTTTATCCGGTGCTGCGCGTTCTTGAAACATCGTCACACACACACAAAAAGAAAAAAATCATTAGTCTAGCCCGAAGCTGTTTTCAAAGCAATTAAAATAACGGATACAGTGTACCCCAGCTATTTGCAGGGGTTACGTTCTTTACGTCCACACACCTCCCATCCCCCCACCCCCGCGAATAGGCGGGGGAGCACTGTATATATCTTCCAACCTCATTTTTTACCAAAATAATTTTTAGAAATAGAATAGCTCTTCACATGTGTATTGTTTATTTCGATTAATCCGGTCTAATAAAACAAAACACTACAAATTGCATGATTTTAAAATGACTTATGGTATATAATGCGAAATTATTAAAAACTACAGGCGCACCTTCTTTTCAGAAGATTATTGCGACCAAAGCTTATCAATCTTTGATGTCTTGTCTTACATTTTTATAAGGTTTTGAAAGTTGAAAGAATGCTGGGAGTTAAAAAGAAACAACCAAAAAGCTTTTTAGTTCAATGGATAAAGGTTCAAGGTTATTTTCAAGAAAAACATAAATAAATATGACTCAATAAAAATCTGAGGCACTTGATTGCAGCATGGACTCACAAAAACAATAGTTCAAATGTCGCACGGTTTACACGGCAGTTTTACATCCATGAACCGTTAAAGTCTTATATCCATGAACCGTTAAAGTCTTACATCCATGAACCGTTAAAGTCTTACCCTAAATCTTCAAAATATTCTCTAGAACCTTAATATTCTATTTTTAAACCAAAATGAAAATAATATAGACAAGTTATAGACAAAAGTGGAAACGGATACAGTTTTACAAATTGTATGTTTTAAAAAATCTATATATATAATTCTCTTCGTGGGACCATGCGAGGCAAGCTGCGAGTATGTGCAACCGAGCATGACGAATGACCCTCGCTGGGATCAACTAAACACAGTTACCGGTTGGCAAGCGAAGGTAGTGGAGGGGTGGGGCATGTCTTGAGACAGCAGTGTTTTTTTTACATTCACTTTCGATGTTCCTGCACAGTGTGTATGTATTTCGTAGTGTATTGGTTATTACATCCGCCTGACATGCGGAAGGTCTTAGGTTCAAGCCCAAGCGGCAACATATGTTGTTTTTTTAAATGCTAATGCCCGTTCGTCCCCCCCCCCTTTCTTAGCAAACATAAACACCGCTTCGCATGTCACGGAAAAATGCTTAGTTCAATGTTATATCAATTCCTTCACCAGGTACCTGTCTGTTTCTATTAGTCGCATATTTCGTTCATGGACGACGTTGTTGCTCTCCAACTTGGCTTCATGGCTGTAATATTTGTTTATATATTGTGGCGATGTCCGAAATACTTCCCAAAAATGCTTCGGTGGTCCCCCAACGTTCACTCGCGTTATTCCCATTTGTTCCTGCTACTGTTTGTGTCCGTTCTCCCCTCCCCTTTTTTTCCCTTTGCACTATCTATGAGCAAGTCTGCGGCGTATGCTACGGCGCGGGGCGTCTAGTTAAAATAATTCTTGCATATCACATTCGCAAATGCGTTTTCAGCCCTTAATATACCCTAGACCTGTTGTCTTCCCTGCCTTTAGAAATAGTAGAATAGGTTCCACTTTGAACAAACTGTCGCCAAACAAAATGCGAAAAGTGGTGACATGTGAGTACAACTTGAAAGAGAAATGAGGTAACTAAATTTTGTGAACATTTTCACCACCCATCTTCGGTTTGCATTTATGAAATTTTTTAATATTCCAAATAATTATTTTTTTTTAAATAGCTTCATATGAAAGAGATGCAAGGACAGTAGTTCATTATGATTGTGTTTTGAGATTCAAATTTATTTTGGAAATGAAAATATAAAAAAATTTATTCGGAAAGAGTCAAAACGAGACCCTTAAGATAAAGAAGAAAACGATTTCTGGAATTAAATGTGGACTATCGGACAAATTTACATTATGTTGGGTCTGTCTGGTTTAAATGAGACTGTGGATATGTGCCCTAAAAACTTGCTGTAGGAAAGATGTAATGTTTGGCCATCAGAAAATGTTGAATGAATTGAGCTAAGCACTGAGTCCAAGAGTCATAGTTATAGACTACAAAGTAAGAGACGGCTTGTTTTACTCATTAAAATAGTCTGTAAAGAGGAGTTCATGTCTTATCTGTTACAGACGCTCCTTCTATACAGAAGATTATTGCGTCCTACGATTATCTATAATAGCTTGGTAGGACACGAAGAAGCTGCGATTTTTTAAAAAATCTGTTTTTTTGGTAGTTAATATCACTTATTTTTCTTAGTCTTAAACTGTTGTTTTTTTTACATTGATCCTTGAGTGGGGGGAGGGGGTCGATTTATTAATATTTTTTCCCGTTACATTTCTTATCACTAACAGAGTAACGTCTTGAATTATGTTTGAGGTTGCACTGCAGGTTATCATATTATCACTATAATTTATTCAGTTTTGCTAAATGGTCGAGAGAAGTTTGGAGCATGCCTTAAAAAAACTCTTCTGTAATTCGCTACCAGCCCATAAACACCAACAATATCTTTAAATATTTTTTAAGATTTATTTTATTTTTTAAATTTCTGCAAAATAAATGTTTAGCCATGTTATAAATTCATTACAAGCAGTTCTTTTTTTAATAATGGATGCCACAGAACAAAGTACAAGGAAAATAGGAGAAACTTGACATTTCATATACATGTATTTCACCACTAAAATAATTAAGAAACTAAAGATGAACTATGACCCCCAAGGAGAAACTATCGAAGGACTAAAAGAAAAGTACATTCCCGATAAAACCAATTGTTTGTCGACTCATATTTCCGCTTCAGACTGTCATAAAAATGTCATTGATGCTAAATTGATGCTAAATTCAACTAATTGTCTTAGAATCTGTCATTCGACTCAACCCCCCAAAAGACAGTTATAAAATCGTCCATTGTTTTAAAGAGACGTACCAACGAGCTGTGAGAGGCTCTTGAAGTTTTCATAGCTTCAAGGCGTGACGTACTTGAATTAGCTTCACCGAGTCAATGAATGTGGGGAATTGGGAGGGAGCGAATTTCTTAAATTATTTAAGTACAGCTAAGGTCAGACTATTTACGCCCAGACCGAATCTCATTTATTTTCATTGTCATGACCTTTTAGGAGATAGTTTTCCTGGAAAAAGGTGACCTTGTTAAAAATATCTGTAGGCTCATAATCTCAAAGTTGGTAAAAAAATAATTCTCGCCCATAAAAAAATATTAACATTTCTTAGCAATCTGTTGATTAAATTTTAAAAAGCATATGTCACTTACTTAATTGTTATAAAAATTATTTACCTTCAAGTAAAATAAAAGAGGAATGAAAACACGTGTAATTAACAAATGTTTGAAGTTGTTTAGAATTCAAAGACTCCTATGGGTATCAAAATATATTTTCATTAAGGACCAACCGGGTAGACATTTTCTACCGGGTACCAAATCCGAATAGTTTGATGTACTATTTGCCGGATCCGGGTATAGATCCGAGTACTAGGGTTGTTAAAAGAAAATCGGAAATCCGAATTAATTTCGGTTTTGGAAACGATTAGCGGATGCTTTATTTCGCTAAACCATAACCGCCTTGTATTTAGCTTTCACGTTTTCTACCAATAAAATTAAATTTCAGTCATTTAATTTGGTTTATTAAATTATTATAGACTGTACTTTTTATTGGTTACTTTACCACCATCTACAGTCTACACTCTTCATGCAATGATATTATGGTCAGAAGAATGAATTATTAATTTACTAATATTTCAATCAATAAATTCATTATATATTACTTGTAAATTTTGTTTCTCTTGTCAATATGTTACTTACTTACTTTGTAACTGTTAGTCGGTGCTAATTTTAGGTGATATATTTACTTTAATTTGAATTTATTTTATTGTTTTATTCGATAGTTTAAATGTTTTTTTTTAAAATAAATATGGCGGCGTGGCGCTAGAAGTAGAAGTAAACACGAAATTGCCTTAGAAAATTAGTTTATTAAATTTATAGCTTTATAACTTCAAATTATTAATTGATATAATAATGTTACTTATTTAAAAATGTGTAAGTATACTAATCTTGATATTTATCGAATTCCAAAATTGTATTTTTTAAAGGTATTTTTTTAGATATTTGGTTTGTTTGCGTGGGCACTATTTGGCGAGGCGAATAGTTCCGAAAAACCAGATATCCGGCCGGGGCGAATGTCCGGAGCGGTTTTCTGTTGGTTCCTAATTTTAATGCACTCTTTGCCCTTTAATAAATGCACTGACTCTTAGGATAGAGGTGTATTCGTGCTCCAAGTTTATCCCGCAGTTGTCTCGAGTTTCAATAACTTATTTCAGTACTATTTTATCAGGAAAACTCGAACTCTGGCGTCTTCAGTTTTCTCCCATTAACACCTTACATGCCATTTATGAAAACATTATTTTCTTTATTTTTTGTGTGTGTAAAAACTGTTAAGACTCGGTATTGATTATTTCAAAAACAAAACCGCGTCACATTTTCAGATAGAGACACGTTACACAGTTTGTTGTCAGACGTGTCAATACATTCAACCTTTCTCTAAGTCCATGCACGCACAATTATCGGGGGACGTTCAACATCCACAAGCCTAGGGGTGAGGTCGGTAGTGGGGTGTTCCACTCAGGGCTGCACCTCTTTGGGTGACATTTTTGGTCTCTTTGATAAAATATGTATGTATAATGTTGTAGGGACATTACACAATTTTTAGGATGAACTTTTCGCCTACAGGAAGATTTAAATAAAGCATAAAAATATGTGACAGAATATCTTTGTAAACACAAAGTGTGTGTGAGAGATAGAGAGAGAAAGCGAGAGAGTGATAGAGGAGGAGGAGGAAGTTAGAAACTGGGGGAGGGAGTGAGAGGGTGGAAGAGAGAGAAAGGGAATCACTATAATAGAAAAGAAAGCAATGAACAGAAAGAGAATGAAAATGTACATCACCACTTGTAAATCCTCTTTACAGTGTACAGTAATTACATAATCATAAAACGACCGTTGGATTTTAGGAGATCTTTCATCCAATGTCCTGGGTCCTTCAGCGGATCGACCTGATTTTAGCACCTAAAGTACGAACATAGAAATATTAAATACAATTCTTTGGGTGGTAAACATATTTTCACTTTACTTTAGAAACAAAATGTGATTGAATTACCGTTTTTAAATTATTTAAAGTTCATAAGTGCATTTTAAAAAAGGTATTTTTTACACAATTTCCCATCAATGACTTTACCCGTGACAATTAAATATCATAATGGAACAAAGAACAGAAGACAATAATGATCAAGTTAATAAAATTAGGACATGTCTCTTTTGATATCTTAAAATAACATGTAAATGTTACAATTATCAGGGTTTTTACACTTACGCGCATATTTAAAAATATATATATATTTTAATATAAAATCTTCTTACTTCATACAATTGAATTTAACTATTTTATTCTTCCCATTATTTAAAGTACAACGGTAAAAAATATTTGTTTAGAAACTCTCGTTCGTTATAGAGTAATTTAAATTCTTTATTAATGAGTTTAAAAACACACAAACGCTTTTTGCAAAAATTTGTTTTGCTTCATTAAAATTGAGCTCTTGGCGCAACATACTACGAACAACATGTTATCACACTCTTAGTTTTTGTCCCTCTTAAACCCGTTTTAAAGTAAAGATAATAGATAGAATGAGTTCAATGATTAGTGTATCAGAGATACTGGGGGACGCGGTGGTCGAGTGGCAGCGCTCGGGTTCGAATCCGTGTGAAGGCAAGGGTTTGTTCCCGGGGCCTAGGGCGTCCCTGAGTCACCCCGCTCCGAATGGGTACCTAACACTACATGTAGTTAGGCGGCTGGGTAATGCGTGGAACCCACAAAGCCGTGGCCTGTGATTTCTGCATCACTTGCCAACAGATCATCTGTCATGGTCTGTGGACGCAACTATCTTCTGCATAGAAGGAGCGTCTGTATAGATAAGATTTAAGATTTAAAGATAGAATGAGGTCAATGATTAGTGTATCAGAGATAGGCGTAGAGAGTATTAGAGGACCATGCCCAGGTTGTGACAAGTTCCATGTCTCAATCCTTATATTTTAGTATATATTTTCTTTTTTTTACGTTTCCTCCTCACCTTAAATTAAGCCATTTTTATGGCTATCGTCAAGGCAAGATGGCCCTAAAATCGTGACTTAGAGATAACGCTGAGAAAGCCCAACAAAACAAAGCTGACATTTAAATTCCAAGTTTAGCACCAAGCGAACGAACGGAAGAGTATAGAATAAAATTCTTCTGGAAGTAAACACATAATTAGACAATAGGAGTGAAAGATGAAGCGTGAAGATAGAAAGTTGAGGGCTTCGGGAGATATCTCAAGACCTATCAGTGTTCCCAGATAACAACAGGGGCCGTCATTCATAGCAAGGGCTGTCACTCACCGCAGGAGTCATTCAGATATTCCCTTAAGGGTCGCATTCCAGTTTTTTTTTAAGGAGGTATACGCACACAGTTAACGGGCAGACACATAAAAAGGGGAGATAAAATGGCTTTTATTTGTGAATGTAATACGATTCTCAAATCATTATCTTATATGCCTGTTAAACAGGTTAAATAATTGGAGTAACAATTTAGAATTTTCACCACGTTTCTTGAAGCGACAGATGCATAAATCATACATATATATGATTAGAGGTTATTCTTGATGAGTTTGGTATAAAAATTAAAGATTTCTAATTTAGAAGGCAAAAGAGAGATCTATAAGTGAGAGAATGAGTGAACCGCATATGTTAAACCTCATAAGCGCCCGTCCCACGTTTAAGTCATATTAAATGAAAGTACTTGAACTAATAGGTTTTTAATTATTTTCTTCTTTATAGTCCACTTATAAAAACGTGGTTTTTAAAAATCATTTTTTTACCTTTATTTATCTACTCCATACTCACCCTTCCTAAAAGCGCCGATGATCTTTTGTTTCAACACTTAAAATTATGGAAGGCCAACATATTCAGATGGTAAAATATGTTCAGATTTCATTTCGTTAACTTTTTTCATCCTGTTTTCTAATTCTTCCGAGCAGCTGAAATCTTTTTTAAATAACGATTATTTATTAAAGATTTTTATAAATTTAAAAAAAACAGTTCTAGCTAATTAAATCACGCAAAATGCTAATAATTTATTTATCCTTTCGCTTGGATGTGCGCATCGAGTGAAGTGATGTCCGCACGTGCTTGTAATTCAACATCTTCTTTCTCCACACTTTCTTTCGCCCTTCCTCACCCTTGTCTCTGACCACTCCAGTAAAAATGTTCGTCTTGAAAGCTTCTTCTTTAAGCTGAGTCCATTTCGCCTATTGGGGACATTTCTCTTTATGATCTTATTTACGACGCCCGGAGCACAAACTAATGTAAGCGTTGCACGTGACATCCGAGTATCGTGCTGAAAGGTCAAAGGTGGATGTTTTTAAAAACCTACACGATTCTTTGACCCAACCTTGACCTCTCCTTGCTCGACTTAGTTATTCGATTATATTTATTTAATTTCTATCAAATGTTAACTAGGTTAACCAGGGGAAACAAGAAGATATATATTTTTTGTTACCACGAGCATTTTATAATTCTGCTAACTTATGATAAACTCTATGTACAGAAGGTTTTACAAAGACAATTGAAGCAATGAAAAGATATAACTTGAAATTGAAAGATTCCTAAAAATTTTCAATAGATAAAATGTCTTATTCTAACATCCATTTTTCATTTACATTGTGTGTATCGTATACTGAAAGACTTTCTTTCATACGTTGTGTGTTGCTGTTATAATTTTACCGTAAGCTGCTCATCACTGAAGTGGCGCTAACAAAATCCGATCGAATTTTTAGAGGCATCACAATTTGGTTCTTTAACTAAAATAAACAAGGAAATATTTTTGCTTATTCAAGTATTATTGTTTTTTATACCTTTAATTCTTTTAGTTTTAGGTGCAATAATACCTACTAGACACGACCCGCGGCGTAGCATACGCCACAGACTTGCTAATAGATAGTGCAAAGAAAGGGGGAAAGAACGGGAACAAACTACAGCATGAAGAAATCAGAACAACGCGAGAAAATGTCGGGGGGGGGCGCCGACGCATTGTTGGTCTCGAGACATGCACACTGCCGTTAGCTACCTGCCCCCACCCTTGCACCACTCTACCTTGCCAACCATAAACTATGATTGGCCGACCTTAGCGAGGGTCACTCGGTATGCTTATTTGCACTCGTCTTGTGCTTGTTCTGCTGAATTATATATATACTAGGTTGTTCTGGGGCGCCTACCGTGCCGAAGTAGCTTACGTGAATGTTATTGCATGCGTTTAAATCAATGTATCTGACAACCAAAAATTGGTATGTGAATGAGTTCAATAAAAAGAATGAATAATTAAATTTTAGTTCATTGGAATTATTTACTTTTCACAAAATTTCTCTCTATATATATCTCTTTTTCAAAATTAAAATATAAGCTCAAACAATGACGTCATATAATATTTTACGGTGCGAAACACCACACGCTCTGTTAATCTCAAAACCAAAATGATTATGATTTTGCGTCTATATTTTCAATTCAAAAAAGTTACAGAGTGACCTGGGCTAATATATTATTGATAGATCATAATAATAATAAATTGATCATTTATAGCGCTGTACCACAGTAAGGAACCTGGTTATACTACCAAGTTTCATCTTCTTATAAAACAGAATAGTGCCTATAATTCTGCTTGGGAAGAAACATTTCCTAACGAATAAACAATATAATAGACCAAGTCACAGGTTGGTTGGAGTATGGGTCCGTAATGCTATGACGTAATTTTTTGAGCTTATATTTTAATACAAGTTGTGCATCGGAAGGCGTGCAAAAAGGTGTGCAAAATAATTATAAGATAAAGACGCGCTGTAAAAAAAAATTATATGACGTCATTGTTTTAGCTTATATTTTAATTTTTGAAAAGGGAACGATGTAAAAATAGGATTTGAAGATTTATAATTATAAAATACTTTTCAGCGAGTTTAATATTTCGTATTTATCAAACAAGGATAAGTAACTTTGGCTTTTGACAAAAAAAAGTAGGCGCCGTAGGCGCCCTACAGCTGCAGTGAGCGCCATAGGCGCCCTACAACCCTTATTATAAAATAGTTTGTTTGCATTTCAGTAAGTTTAATATTAAGTATATATCAAACAAGGATAACTTAGTTGGGCTTTTCAAAAAAGTGGG
The DNA here is from genome assembly GCA_944989445.1 of Ampullaceana balthica. Taxonomy (NCBI): domain Eukaryota; kingdom Metazoa; phylum Mollusca; class Gastropoda; family Lymnaeidae; genus Ampullaceana; species Ampullaceana balthica. The sequence goes on along the minus strand of CALYLW010000383.1, from coordinate 72,793 downwards.
CACCGTAGGCGCCCTAAAACAGTGGGCGCCGTCGGTGCCACGGCGCCCCAGCGCAACCTAGTTTTATAATATGATTCCAGACGTCGCCAACTAAAATTGATCATATTCCACTTTCCACCAAAGGGTTTTCACACACCACCTCCTTTTCTCTCGTTTTAAATCTATCTATAATAATGCGAGGGAGAGCAATTTACTGTCCATTAGAGGGTAGTTTGAGGATGAGTCGTAGCAGGAGAAAAATCAAAGGATCCGCCTGTTAAATAAACTTTACATCGTTTTTACATTCTCCTCCAAATGTAAATTTGCGTGTGAACGGGAGATTTATTTTATATTTATTTTATTTTGTTTCGCCGCCAGACTTTTAAATATTGACAATATCAACGACAAAAGTTTGGATTAATTCTTGTAAGAGATCGCTACTAAATTATGAAATTCTTAATGAATTGAAAGAAAGTTTTGAGAAGTGGTTTAGATTTGTTATGTAATATTTGGTTAGGAGGTGGATCAATCGGTTAGCAAAGCTTGTTTTCTTTGTCACCATCGTCAACAGGTTGATTTTGAAACAGAGATGATTTCTTTCAGCTTTGAACAGTGCCAGCTACCGCCCAGATTCTCGGAGCAGCCCAGAGAGTACTCACACACGTCATTAGATATTCCGTTTCAAATAAAGGACAGACAAGAAACAACTCGTATTTTTCCAACCGATTTTAACGGTCAGCTGCTGAGAACCACCCCCCCCCCGCCACTCCACCCCCACAGAAATCTGTGTCTTGTTCAGCAGACTGCAATAAATGGTAGGAAGAGCGGATAAATTAAATTTTCTTGCACTCTAGCATTTAGAGAATATTTCTTATAACCAAGGACATTTCTGCTACACCAGCCACCCTTCACTCTCCACACACACACACACACACACACACACCCCAAGTCCATGGGCGTTGCTAGGAATTTTTCCGGGAGGGGGGATTATTCATCTGTTTTAATGTTCTTAGAAGATAAATAAATATTTTAAAGACAATTTCATCTTACTGTGACAACACGGCAAGTAGGGTGCTAGATTAACAAAATGGAGGTATCCTGTTCCGATTATATAGCTTCAAGGGACGAAAAAAAGTCTTAGAAATTAATAAGACTTACAAATTAGCGCTGTAATAACTAAAATACAATATAAAATAATGCATTTAATAAATTAAAAACATAAGTTCTCACGAGAAAATTAAATTTCGCTGTGAAATAATATACGTGTAAAATCTGCAGGATTACAATTCTTTTTAAATCCCTTATATTAACTTCGCGGCCGTCTCATCATCTCATCATCTCTCTCATCATCTCATGGGCTAGGCGGGCGGAAAAAGAAAAGTCGAAAATGACCCACTTCCAGTGATCCGATCGAGCTGAAATTTGGCACACGGACCCGACTCACCTAACAATGCATCGTATAAAAATTTCAGGTCGATCGATCGTACAGTAATTAAATTAATGCATTTTTAGTTTATCCTTATATGAGGTATGTAATTCAAATTCACTGTTTGTTATTGTTTTTTTCCCACGTGAAAAATTGAGTAGACGCGTTGAGGCGGCCCATCGAAGCACCGTGGCGCTTTTGTTTACATTTTACGTGTCATGCTGAGCTCGGTCAAGCGAATCGGTGACCAGACTTTTCCCCTCTCACCCTCCCCCCTCTCACCCTCCCCCCCCCCGGGGTTATGAAGCAAACTTGAGTTAAGACAGATTCAGTCTGTAAATGTTTGAAAATAATCAATACTGTTAGTTATGTCTCATATATAATGGATTTATAGTCAAAAACTTTGTTTTTACGGGTTTGTTTTATTAAATCCCTTATATTAACTTCGCGGCCGTCTCTGTCGTCATCTCATCATCTCTGTCTTGGGCTGGGCGGGCGGAAAAAGAAAAGTCGAAAATGACCCACTTTCCGTGATCCGATCGAGCTGAAATTTGGCACACGGACCCGTCTCACCTAACAATGCATCGTATCAAAATTTCAGATCGATCGAACGTACCGTAATTAAATTAATGCATTTTTAGTTTATCCTTATATGATGTATGTAATTCGTATTCACGGTTTGTTATTGTTTTTTTTCTTCCACTTCCACGTGAGATTTTGAGTTGACGCCGACCGTCGTGCCGACACCCACCTCACGTCCCACCCCCCGTTATTAAAGACAAGGGACATCACTCTGTGTCCGTCTGTAAATTTTTGTAGAGTTGGAACATAATCAATAATTTTAGTTCTGTCTTATATATAAGGGATTTATAGTCAAAAACGTTGTTTTTACGGGTTTGTTTTTAAATCCCTTTTATTAACTTCGCGGCCGGTCATCTCATCATCTCTGTCTTGGGCGGGCGGGCGGAAAAACAAAAGTCGAAAATGACCCACTTCCCATGATCCGATCGAGCTGAAATTTGGCACACTAACCCGTCTCACCTAACAATGCATGGTATCAAAATTTCAGATCGATCGAACGTACCGTAATTAAATTAATGCATTTTTAGTTTATCCTTATATGAGGTATGTAATTCAAATTCACGGTTTGTTATTGTTTTTTTCTTCCCCTTCCACGTGAGTTTGAGTTGACGCCGACCGTCTAACCGACACCCCCTCACGTCCCACCCCCATTTATTAAAGACAAGGGACATTAATCGGTGTCAGTCTGTCAATGTTTGTAGCGTTTAAAAATAATCACTACTGTTAGTTATGTCTCATATATAAGGGATTTATAGTCAAAAACTTTGTTTTTACGGGTTTGTTTTTTTATGTTTGATTTATGTACACTGTCTTCAATGTAATAAACTTGCAGGAAATTTAGTTCAGTTTTATTGTAACAACTTTATGACATTTTTTTTTAATTAAGGGGGCTATAAGAGCCACCCCCTTGCCCCCTTCTACTTGCCTACGCTCATGACCCCAACCGAAAAAAAACGAATGGTTACTTAGTAATTAAAAATATTTATCTTTTTAAATATTGCTTGAAGTGTACTGATCTGATTTCACGAAAAAGAATTCCCTCTAGGTATGGAGATGAGTAAAATGTAGTTTTAACACCGTTATTACGGGATAAGTAAATCTAACATAATACGTTTACCTATGAACACATGTATTGTTTTCACACTGCATTTTTTACAACATATCTACTGTCATCATTTATATTTTGATGTATCCACCCGAACAATCATCATCATCAAGACTTGGTACAATGTTAATAAGGAAACGAATTTCTTAAAACAAATAATGCGAAAGTCTTTATCATTTGTGTACACTGTTAATTTTCATTCTGTAATCCCTACCAATGTTAACAGTTAATTTAACTGCATTAGGTAAAAAAAACAAAACCTTCTTCATTGTTAATGGCAGTTGAACCGCAGTAGTTAACTTATGAGACCGAGCGGCATAACTTGAAAATGGTAATGATGTAATTGAATGATTATTCGATAATTTATTGGTCTTCTCAACGAGCAAACTCGATCACCTGGAATAAATCATGCGAAATTCCTGTTTCCATCTTCACGGTACGTTATAGACTACCAAGAGCTAACCGTAAAAGGAAGACTCCTAGCCGCGTCTCCCTCACCCCCTGCCTGCCAGACGTACCCGCATCATTCTCGCTACTGGCCATCTAATAACAGTGATTACCAAGAAAGTCTCCAACTCACTTGTTTGTCATGGCTCGACTCGAGTGCCCCACCTCGGACGGACCAAAGCCAAGTCGATTGGGAAAATATCTATCAGACGTGGGCATCTCGTGTCCAGAGATGAAACAGGGCAATCCGCTTTTATATTACACTGACCAGCCAAAGACAGAGAGGGCAAGATTACGAGAAACTAATTTTCTAAATTTATCATTTCGACTCTGGGGAAAAAAGTAAATGACAAGTTAGACGTTGTCTTTTGTTTTACTCTGGCAGATGTCTTGAATACCACATCAGTTCCTGTGGAATCCTGTGTGGTCCCGTTGTATATCAGTGCAGATTCTTGCAGAGCTATTCATTTTTCTAGCATAACGATGTACTTATCTTGTATCTCAATGCAAAACCAATTGTTATAATCATTTAAAAAAACAATTATACTTGCAATTCAGTTTTCAAAATCAATTGACTAATTGAACCTTAAGGAGTTATACAATGATACTGTAGTCCAACGTTCACAACCCCAACCTGCTTGTTTCACAACCCCAACCTCCTTGTTTCACAACCCCAACCTGCTTGTTTCACAACCCCAACCTCCTTGTTTCACAACCCCAAACTGCTTGTTTCACAACCCCCAACCTCCTTGTTTCACAACCCCAACCTCCTTGTTTCACAACCCCAACCTGCTTGTTTCACAACCCCAACCTGCTTGTTTCACAACTCCAACCTCGTTGTTTCACAACCCCAACCTCCTTGTTTCACAACTCCAACCTCGTTGTTTCACAACCCCAACCTGCTTGTTTCACAACCCCAACCTGCTTGTTTCACAACTCCAACCTCGTTGTTTCACAACCCCAACCTGCTTGTTTCACAACCCCAACCTGCTTGTTTCACAACCCCAACCTGCTTGTTTCACAACCCCAACCTGCTTGTTTCACAACCCCAACCTCCTTGTTTCACAACTCCAACCTCGTTGTTTCACAACCCCAACCTCCTTGTTTCACAACTCCAACCTCGTTGTTTCACAACCCCAACCTGCTTGTTTCACAACCCCAACCTCCTTGTTTCACAACTCCAACCTCGTTGTTTCACAACCCCAACCTCCTTGTTTCACAACCCCAACCTCCTTGTTTAACAACCCCAACCTCCTTGTTTCACAACCAATGTTCCCTCTAAGGTTCGTTGGTCCGTGTGCAAAGAGAAAAAACTCGTGTGCAAAGTTGCTCAGTGTAATTTTTTGAGAAATATTTTACAAAATTTACTGCGTGGTAGTTCTAAACTGCTGCGCGGCGTCAGTCAGATGTCTACGCGGCCGCGCAACCGCGCAGCTTAAAGGGAACATTGTTCACAACCCCAACCTGCTTGTTTCACAACCCCAACCTGCTTGTTTCACAACCCCAACCTGATTGTTTCACAACCCCAACCTGCTAGTATAACAATCCCAACCTGCTTGTTTCACAACCCCAACCTGCTTGTATAACAACCCCAACCTGCTTGTTTCACAACCCCAACCTGCTTGTTTCACAACCCCAACCTGCTAGTATAACAATCCCAACCTGCTTGTTTCACAACCCAACCTGCTTGTGTAACAACCCCAACCTGATTGTTTCACAACCCCAACCTGCTAGTATAACAACCCCAACCTGCTTGTTTCACAACCCCAACCTGATTGTTTCACAACCCCAACCTGCTAGTATAACAATACCAACCTGCTTGTTTCACAACCCCAACCTGCTAGTATAACAATCCCAACCTGCTTGTTTCACAACCCCAACCTGCTTGTATAACAACCCCAACCTGATTGTTTCACAACCCCAACCTGCTAGTATAACAATCCCAACCTGCTTGTTTCACAACCCCAACCTGCTTGTATAACAACCCCAACCTGATTGTTTCACAACCCCAACCTGCTAGTATAACAACCCCAACCTGCTTGTTTCACAACCCCGACCTGCTAGACCCGCTGTTCTCTTGTTCTTGGCATGTCATTATATTATATTAACATCTTAGACAAGTCGTCTTACATATTATTTAGACAGATGACAAAGTGGATAAAGGTGGAATGCGTTCACAATCTATTTTGACAACATAAATTTATTGAATTACCGCAGGTAAAAATATTTTTTTGGTTCAGTTTAGATACACGTTTGTTAGCTCTTAATTGAAATGAAATCTGCGTTACCTTTTTTTAAAATCATGAATAATTTAAAAATGGGATAGCATAATATTCCACAATGATACCCGGTTTGTGAATGAATTCATTCAAGTTGAGTTCAAGTTTCTGAGAGGTTTCTAAACTTGACCAATAAGCCACTTAGCCACATAAATATAATTTCTTCGTTGGTGTAAGCCAATTTTAAAATGTCATATTAAATGAAAAGATCTGAAATAATAAAATAAACTAAAAGATTACTGTAACTATCCGAGAAAATTGCAACGTCATTACTGGCAATTTCTAACCGCGATTTCTAAACAGTAGAGCGAGTTTCCGATAAGCTACGAGTTGTGATGGCCGTCATTTAGCCGATACAATACGAATAATTAGGTGTAATAACATGGCAGCGGTGTATGAGAACTTACTTTCAATCAATTTTTTAATGCGTTGTAGTAAATTCTAGAAGTTTTATCGCTGAAAATCTGCTCAGCGTTTTTTGGGCACATCTAAGTATCGAGTCTCGGGGAACAGACACAAAAAGTGTTCCAATAAAGTATATAGTTAATGTCAGTGGGAGCAAGTGTATTAATGATGTCTTCGAAAAAAAAATACTTATAACGTCTGCGAGAAAAATGTGTACAGTATGCATCGATAAGTAATAAGGTTTAATGTTTGTAAACTGATGATTGCATTGTGAAAATCAACTCACTATCAAAATTTCTTATAGTCTTTTTTTAAGGTTTAACTGCGCTTCACAAAATAGGACAATTTTATCCAGCAGTCTAATAAATTTTGCTGAGGCAGAATATTAAACTGGTCACAGTGACAAAACGTTCTTGTTCAACTGTACAAAATCTATACATCCCTATGTGCTCCCCAAACTAGATTGGTTTCAGGACATGTTCAACTATATCTGATTATGAAATGGAGAGCGAGCGTATTGTTGTATATCATGCCCCCCACTCCCCACCCCCCTCCCCAAAAAAAACCCTCCATTTTTCCTTTTTCAAAATCGTATTAATCAATGACTTACACAATGGCGCGTTGACTGTGCCACCCGTCGAGTGTGGTGTGCCGCTGAATATTTCATACTCTGACATAGCCGGGGGTTAAAGACAATAAGGATGACAGCCAGCCAAAATCCTATGACGAAATAAAGTCTCACTATTTGCCCCTGGAGTAGAAATATACAAATTAAAAAAAATAAAAAAACATTACCAGTAATTTCATCATTACTCAACATAAGTATTTTGCTTCTGTTATTTAATGGTCGAGAGAATCTTGAAAAAACATTTTTTTCCGAAAAGTTTGACAATCTTACTATGAGTTATAACTGACTTATCTGTAATTGTTTTTTAGGGAATTTTTAGCAAAAGTAAAAACAACTGCTTGGTTGAGTTAAGTGTTTTATTGTATTTAGAGTTAAGTATGAGATGATCTAGCATCTGACTTTTGTCTGTAAAGAGATTTTTCGAACCAAAAATAACAAAAAATTAGCTGGATTTATTATTTTTTAATTTTCTGGAACATTTTTTTTTGACCACTTGAAAATCCTTCCTTTGCTAATATAAAAGTCCCCATATTCATGCTTACACATTGTTAATAATAATGTGTCCATTTGCTAATGTCAATCAGTATCATGATCATTTTTGTCTTCATTACTTCTGACGCCATCTAACAGCAGGATTTCTTTACTGTATCTTGGACGATTCCCCGAGCCACTTTATCTAAAATAACATTTCATGAAAAGGAAATAATCTGAAATAAAAAATAGTGACCATATTGAAATTTTAACGACCTAAATGCTCGCGTAGTGCACATTGTACAAACAAATGTGAGTTCTTACAGTAGGATGACTCTCGCGCACGTCAGGTTGCACTCTACCGGGACACGATTGTTTGCCATTTCAGGAACTCTGTAGGTGGAAGGCCTTGCCGGTACAACAGCCCAAATAATTAACAAAACTACAATTAGTTTAATAAATACAATAACTCTACTAGTTCCATCTCTCCAACTACAATTAGTTTAATAAATACAATAACTCTACTAGTTCCATCTCTCCAACTACAATTAGTTTAATAAATACAATAACTCTACTAGTTCCATCTCTCCAACTACAATTAGTTTAATAAATACAATAACTCTACTAGTTCCATCTCTCCAACTACAATTAGTTTAATAAATACAATAACTCTACTAGTTCCATCTCTCCAACTACAATTAGTTTAATAAATACAATAACTCTACTAGTTCCATCTCTCCAACTACAATTAGTTTAATAAATACAATAACTCTACTAGTTCCATCTCTCCAACTACAATTAGTTTAATAAATACAATAACTCTACTAGTTCCATCTCTCCAACTACAATTAGTTTAATAAATACAATAACTCTACTAGTTCCATCTCTCCAACTACAATTAGTTTAATAAATACAATAACTCTACTAGTTCCATCTCTCCAACTACAATTAGTTTAATAAATACAATAACTCTACTAGTTCCATCTCTCCAACTACAATTAGTTTAATAAATACAATAACTCTACTAGTTCCATCTCTCCAACTACAATTAGTTTAATAAATACAATAACTCTACTAGTTCCATCTCTCCAACTACAATTAGTTTAATAAATACAATAACTCTAATAGTTCCATCTCTCCAACTACAATTAGTTTAATAAATACAATAACTCTAATAGTTCCATCTCTCCAACTCTACAACTAGACGTCGTAATGTGGAATATTATTGTAAAAATCAATAGTATATGTGATAGTCAAGTGAATGTTTCATTTGAAATCGGGATCATTAGTATGATTGTTTTTTTTTGTTGTTGTTTTGTTTGTTTGTTTATTTTTTTAAGTAAGTAAGGAAATGTGCGTAAATGTGTAGATGTCTTTTAAAAACCTTTGTTTCTAAATGCGGTAGGGGAGAAATTTTAAACTTATTTATAAACATTAACATTTTGTTCTTTTAAGTTATTTGCTGAGCCTTAAGATGGACCTTTCTGAAAAATTGTCAATTACTGAGATTACCCTTTCCAAAAAATTGACAATCAATTACTGGGCAATCAATTCCAGTATACATGACGTCATGAATCCAACACTTTTTATAGGGTTTTAACATGATTGGAGCTTGTCTGACATTGAAGGCTGATCTGCTAGGAGTAACTGGTGTAACTGACAGTCTCTTGTTCAATGATCTATTTGTACATATGTATGTCATGCCATTAAAAGTTTAATAATTTTAAAACGTTTGTTACAAGGGATCTCTAGTGACCGAGTCGAAATAACATTCGGTAAAGATTTTGTGTATTTTTAAACTTAGTCTAATCGTTATTTTTTAGTAAAATGTGATTGGATTTAATGTAATAAATGAAGAAAAAATTCAATTAATTAAGTTTAGCTGGGGAAAGATGAGCTGTGACTATGGAATAGGTAAATGGTGATATTATATCATTACAACTAGACAGATGATGATATTATATCATTAAACTAGACAGATGATAATATTATATCATTACAACTAGACAGATGATGATATTATATCATTACAACTAGACAGATGATGATATTATATCATTAAACTAGACAGATGATGCTATTATATCATTACAACTAGACAGATGATGATATTATACAATTAAAACTAGACAGATGATGATGTTATATCGTTAAAAATAGACAGATGATGATATTATATCGTTAAAACTAGACACATGCACCAGTGAACCGCTTTAAATAAAACTAATGAACAATGCCCTGTGCTGCTAGCTGTTGTCAATGTAAGAATCTCGTTCGTGTGGAATCTGGTTTCAGAATGCCATCACGCGTAAGTCACACGCATGACCTGTCTTCTGTCTCACATGGAAGTCAAACGCATGACCTGTCTTCTGTCTGACATGGAAGTCAAACGCATGACCGGTCTTCTGTCTCACCCAGAATTCACACGCATGACCTGTCTTCTGTCTCACGTGGAGGTCCCACGCATGACCTGTCTTCTGTAATTCTGTCTCACGCGGAAGTCACACGCATGACCTGTCTTCTGTCTCACGTGTTCAATGAGACTTCAATATTCACGGCCAATAGCCCCAGGGAGTTCATTATTCTGTCAACATCATTTTAATGTTAACAGATTTAGCTTTTTATGCCATCTTTGGACCCTATTTAAAAAAAAATCATATCATTGATTAACCTTAGCCAAATCTTCGACATCAAATCAATCTCATGATAAAATTTAACACACAAAAATCAACGAGTCAAGGGTTTAATAAAACAAACCCGTAAAAACAAAGTTTTTGACAATAAATCCCTTATATATGAGACATAACTAAAAGTATTGATTATGTTCAAACGCGACAAATATTTACAGACTGAATCTGTCTTAACTCCCCTTTGCTTTTAACCCGGGTGGGGGTGGGAGAGGGGAACGGTCTTGTCACCGATCGCTGGACCGAGCTCAGCGTGACACGCAAAATGTAAACAAAAGCACGCCAGTACACCTGGTTAAAACACGAGATGTGTTCACCTGTGGCTGGGGTGAAGTCAAGTGACCCGTAAAATGTAAACGATAGCGACCGCTACATATAGTTTATATAGATAAACTAAAAATGCATTAATTTAATAACTGTACGTTCGATCGATCTGAAATTTTGATGCGATGCATTGTTTGGTGACACGGGACCGTGTGCCAAATTTCAGCTCGATGCCTTAACGGGAAGTGGGTCATTTTTGACTTCTGTTTTTCCGCGGTGCCCAAGACAGTGAGACAGAGACGGCGGTGAAGTTAATATAAGGGATTCAATTAAACAACCCCGTAAAAACAAAGTTTTTGACTATAAATCCCTTATATATGAGACATAACTCGTGAATGTTCATTCTCTTTTGGGTCGAGCCGTTAAGCTCTTAGGACCCGGTTCATTTTATCGCAAGCGAGCCTCATCAAGCGGGCATCGCCGTAGAGGTAATCCTCTGCAGGTACCGTTACTTCTCCCTCCAAATCTCCGCACAGCTCGGGGCACTCTTCGAGTACGTGGGCCACCGTCTCTTCAGGGTGGCCACACAGCCGACAGGCCAGTTCCCTTCTAGTGTTAAACTTGTACAAGTAGCTTCGTGTGGGACAATGTTCAGTTCTCATTCTAGTTATGAACGTCTGATTGCTACGTCCAATTTTCCACCAGGAGTCGCTTTTGCTCGGTCGCGGCATGTACTGGAATACTCTTCTGGCCGTGCTTCCAGAGGCCCAGTCCTGAAACCATTTCTCTCGGAAATGGTCCTTAAGCTACGATCTGACCCCCAGCTGGGTCATCAGGCGATCGGGTTGGGGCTGAACTGAACCTTCTCTCGCCAACTTATCGACCCTGTCTGAATGAGGCTCGCCACTGTGCCCAGTGATATACTGAAGGACTACTTTTCCGCCTCGTGCTAGGATTTCACCTACTGTTTCCAAAATGACACTGGTCGTTTTCGTCTCCAGAGAGGATCGACCACAGTCTCGAGCGAAAACCGTGAATCGGTGAAGACTACGACGGTCGGGAAAACCTTTCTTCTCGCTAGACGTCGGCGCACTTCCTTCAAACCCTTGCAGATCGCCTCCAGTTCGGCGTCGTGACTACTGTATGCGGCTCCGCACGGCCCTGACAGTTCGATACTGTCAGGTCCAGGTTGAGGGTATTTAATTAGTACTCCGTATCCACTTCTGCCATCCTTGAAACGTGAGCCGTCCGTAAAGACTTTTACCACGCTGTCGCCATGAGCCTCGATTGTCTTCAGAGTCTCGTCTCGCTGGAGCTCGATGGGACTGGCTTTCGTCACCGCTGTATTTGCCAGTGTCAAACGTAGTTCAGGCAAGTCAAAGCTTTCATGTGGTCCTCGAGCAGGGACCAGTCGCATTCGTTCCCTGTGCTTGGGTATGGGGACTGAATCTTCTAGTTCGTAGACCGTATCCATGAAGGATGGTCTTTTCAGTCGGGTCCTCTTTACCCATCGGTCTTGTAATTGGAAGCAGGGTTCGTAATGCTCCAACCTACGGTATCGTTCTACTGTGGTCATGATTGCCTTTTCTCGCCTTATCGTCAGGGGTTCTACGTTGGACATAATTTCTACAGTGGCTGTGGGTGTCGTACGCAACGCCCCGCATACAAACCGTAGAGCTTGGTTCTGTATTCGATCTAGACCCTCTAGAGCCGTCCGGCTCGCAAAGGCCTGGACCGGGAGGCTGTAGTCAATGGTACCCCTCATAATACCGAGATAGAGAGCTCTCAGTAATCTTGCGTCCGCACCCCAATCAGTGCTAGCCAGTTTCTTCACCAGGGACAGCTTAGCTGTGGCTTTGGCGCACAATTCACGCACATGGTTATGTAGTTGGACCTTCTGGTCCAACTTGATTCCCAAGTACGTTGGTGTCCGATCCCAATTCAATCTTTTCCCACATATATGAAGCACCACCTCGTGCTTCAGTGCATTCCGTCCATTTGTAAAAATGGAGTGGACCGTTTTCTCCGTATTGACTACTAGGCGCCATCGGTTGGCATAGTCTTCGATTCGATTCAGATCCTCCTGCAGTCGGTTCTGCAGTGTTGCGACGTCCTTTCCTGAACTCCATATAGCCAGATCGTCAGCACACATGGCATTCTGCGACCCCAGAATACCTTGTAGGTCGTGGACGTAGGCTAAGAACAATGTACAACTAAGGGCGGACCCCTGTGGGAGTCCGTCCTCCAGGCGCGCTTCGTTGGATAATGACTCCCCCACTCGGGTCTTGATCGTTCTGTCAGTAAGGAACGATTTTTATCCAACTGTACATGTTCGCAGTGACACCTAACTGCTGCAACTTATAGAGTAGCCCTCCATGCCACACCTTGTATGCCTGCTTCAGATCGAAGAACACCGCAACGGTGTGATTCCTCGACTGGAGTTTGTTTGTAATCGTCTGAATTAGTCGGAGAGCCTGGTCCATCGGTTGGCGTCCCTTTCGGAACCCACCCTGAGTCAGTGGCCTTTTTCCATAGCTTCGGCAGCGTGCCTGATGTCCAAGTTCTATTTATAAAACTCAACAGTTTCATTCGGCCTGTCCTGCCCAGATGTTTAAGTATTTCATTGTGAACTTTATCTGGCCCTGGTGCTTTGCCAGCTTGACACTTGTTAAGTGCAGTTTGCAATTCTGTCATTGTGAAGGGGGCCGCGAAAACCTCTAGTTGAGGGCCCTTGCTTTGTCTCCTTGAGCCCTCTTTGCGCATTCGATCGATTGTTTGGCTAAAGTCAGATCTGGCGCCTTTCTTGTTTACCTGGGCAAAGTGTTTGTTTAGCGCTCGTGCGTGCTTAACTTCACTAGCCCTTTGGCCCTCTGGTGTCGTCAAAGGGTTGGAGTTCTTTGTTTTCCCCGCACCAGATAGTGCATCTAAGAGCCGCCAAACTTTTCTCCCGTCTACGAGGTCGAGTTTTTCGCACGTATTTACCCATTTCGCCTTCTTCGCTTTGTCGACAGCGGCCCGGACTTCAGCCGTCAGTCTGTTGTACGCCCTACGAGCTTCGGGTGTCTTGAGCCTAGCGGCCTTTTTCCGTGCTTTTGCTCGTCGCTTCACCAATTCGGTCAGACTCTTGTCCCAGTAAGGTCTGAACTTCTGTTTCCCGTTAGTCCTTGGGATCTTTCGCCTCGCAACCCCAAGGATTGTGTCAATAAACTGCCCGTAGGTGGCATCCATGTTGTCTCCTGCAACATCCAGCTGATCGAGCTTGGTCTCGCTCTCGGCCTCGTACTTACGCCAGTCGGCCTTACGGAACTGCCAATGCCTTCTTTCAAATCGAGGTTTGCCTGCACCAAGCACAAATTCGATCAGGATTGGTAGATGATCGCTACCTGCTTCCTTTAAGACTTCCAGTCTATGCTTCGACTCTAGGTCAGCGGATATAAGCGTTAGATCTGGGCGGGACTCCGTGCTGTACCCCGTGTGCAGTAGTGTCGGTTCACTGTCTGCGTTTTGCAGACTGATGAGATTCGTATTAATACAGACATCCTCGATGTAGCGGCCTGACGCGTTCCGTTCGGCATAGCCCCAGTCAGGAGACTGTGCATTAAAGTCTCCTGCTATTATCGTTCTTCCAAAAATGACATCTTCCCCAACTGGAAGTGTGATTGGATTTCTGGGCGCATTATAGACGTTCGTGATTGTAAAGCCAACGTCGCCTTTGAAAACTCTCACGGTGAGAGTATCAGTCTTGCTGTAACACTTAACTTCGAGTAGCTCCATCGTTAAATCATTCCGGACCGCTGTGGCAAGAACTCGACATCGCCGGTCACACTTGCAATGGTATAGCGAGTAACCAGTGATATGGAATGGCTTCCCCTTAAGGAGCTTTTCTTGGAAAAGTGCTTCATCCACTTTCCGTTCGTGGAGTATTTTGGTTACTTCGTGTGCCTTTTGCCTTATGCCACAGACATTCAACTGTAAAACTACCAGGGCTTGTTCAGGATGGCCCTTCGCACCCATACAAGGACGGCCAGTCACCGATTGACAGCTTGGACATGGCCTGTCGTTCGTCACCATGCCTTTAAGTGTGGTGTAGCCAACCGACCCGACGTACCACCATCCGCCGAGAAGGGGTTTAGAAGGTCCATTCCGGGACCTGCTTTTTTCGATATATGAACCATAGAATAGAGAGGGGGTAGGCAGAAATCTTCAACCCATTGAGGACGGTCCGTGTGCGTTCCACCCCTTGCCCAGAGGGTCTTCCTGTCTTCGGCGTTCCTAGCCGGGCACTGTTGGGTATGGGCCTGTTGCCACACCCAGCACCGGGCTTCTCGATGAGGCCATGCCCGTCCCTCCAGTTGTCCGGAGGGTTCCAGTGCATATGTTTTGGCAATTTCGCCGGGGTTAGTCAGTTTCAGGTCGCAGCCACTTCCGCAACCCTACTTATCTCCCGGGCCCCGTAAAGGCCAACCCCTTCCGAGAGATGAGACATAACTAAAAGTATTGATTATGTTAAAAAGTGACAAACATTTACAGACTGAAACCAAATTATCTCCCTTGGCTTTAAAACTAGGTCAAAACTCTAGCAGACGACGACTAAACGTTCCAAATTGTGATTTATATAGATAAACTAAAAATGCATTAATTTAATTACGGTACGTTCGATCGATCTGAAATATTGATACAATGCATTGTTAGGTAAGACGGGTCCGTGTGCCAAATTTCAGCTCGATGGCTTCACTGGAAGTGGGTCATTTTCGACTTTTGTTTTTCCGAGGGACGAACAACGAATGAGACGGCGGTGAAGTTAATATAAGGGATTTAAAAAGCACAGTGTATCGAGGTTATTAAAATTGTTATTATCCCGTTTATTTCTGTTGAATTCTTCCTCCAAAATATTCAATATATTTCTGTCGGTCAAAGGTCCAGCAAGGTCCGTAAGTCGATAAAATAGCTATTGTTTATTTTGGAGACGGATGTCACGAATTCGTTTATCGGTTAAAGAGTTTATTTTTGTATATCAAGATAACATTATTGACAATGGTCAGTAGTCAGTACGTCGATTCAGCTAAATGCCATCTGTTCGTCTGCTTGCGTAGTCTGGACTGTGAGACGATCAAAGTGAAAGCGTGGCTGACAATCCAGGTTGTCAGACTGTCAGAATGAATGGATTGGCTGGCAAACCTTGTAATAGGCACTTTTCTACTTCAGCTTTGAAATGGGCCGCTTTGAGACAAGAGAAGACAAAGTGAGCCAACTTCGTTAAACTCCTGTCTGACTTAGTCAGTATAGCTGTCAGTGTATGTAACAGGCACCGTAGTGTAAGAGGAGGACAGTAGTGGCCTTCTGAAGTGAAGCTACGCTAGTATTGAAAGCGAAAATAATTACCCAGTTCCAAAAAATAAAATCCTTGAAATACCAACCTTTTTTTTTGATCGATTGCAAAATAGAGTAATTGTGGGGTTAACGTTACGACCCATACTCGGTATAATTAGGCCGCAATGTCATGTGACAAACATTGTTGCTGAAAATATTGTCCATACGTAGGCTATGAAAATATGGGAGTGTGAGACATTTTTATTTTATTTTAGACGTTGTTAGCTGCATACATAGGGGAAAATAATAACGAAAGGGGCCATAATTATAAGAGAATCGATCGTGTGCCCTTGATAAGTAGAAGAAAATAAACAAACATTTTTATTAAAATATATGTTAAATAAAAGTTTCCTATATAAAATTATATAGTTATTAGTTCATTAGAAGAGAATGACATTTAATAGAATTGAAAGCGGACAATTCGCAAAACAATGTCATCTCTTGCCCTTACACTTACATACAATTTCAAATATCATTCTTTAAGTAGGGCATTTGTTCCGATCAGTCCAGTATTCATCACTCAATCAATTACATATCATTTACCAAGACATTCGGGGAAAATCTCAAACTGTGCGGTAAATTTAGCATCCATGTTTAGTAGTTATTTACCCCAAATCCGATCAAAATTGAGAGTGCAAAGTAAGATCAAGTCTACCGCCATGTTACAGCACAGAAGATACAAACGGGAAAGGTAGTAATTTCTATGTCGTATATTTTTTATATCATAATTTACCACGTTAATAGAATACCGAGAATGGAGACATATCAATCTAACTTTAAATTCTTTATTAAAATTATTAATTAAAATTATTTTATAAATTAACGAAGTTTTTTATATAAGCGTATAAAAAATTCCTGAAACGTTTTTTTTAACGAGACCTTCAAGAAAAGCCTTTTACGTCAGTGAGACGGTGACTCTAAACAAGTGCCCTGCATGTCATTATTTTTGCCCCATGTGGCACAATATTGAAATTGATACGATGCCATATATTAGAGCTCCCTTCTATGATAAACAAAGAATTGGCAAGTGAGCAAGACAATAAATCTCTGGCCTTCCAGTTGCGTGCTGCTTTAATTGACTTTAGTTTTAAAGGTTATGCGTAAAGATAAAGATAATTTGCATATATCACGCCTTGTCACGGTGGGGCCTTTAAAAGAAATAGTAATCTATTTCGAGGTCTGTAATTCGAATCGACAAGGAAAATGTTTTTATATAGTAATTTTGACTTAAACTTGAAAAATAATTTTTAAAAATATTAAATCCCCTTTTATTTCGAAAAAACTTTATGAATGTACAGAATGCACTGGAAGACAGCAGCAAATATGTAACTGTTAATGTTAACTGTAACAATAAATCATTGGAATAACAAAAAGAAATCAAATTATCTGCCCCTATCAGAGTTTTAGCCAGGTAGTTAGTACCTCAGTCATTTAGACAGTAAATCAGTCAACCATATTGCCAGTCAATAGAACAGCCATTCGGACAATCACTCATACTACCATACAGCCAGTTAGTAAGTCAGCAAACAAGTCACTCAGACTGGCAACAATACATCAACTCAGTCATCCACACCTTCAACACATCGCCTCCTACAGCCTCGGAGCCTTTTCCCCCACATCAGCCCTAGTCCCCTGGTCTAACCGTCACTCACATATTTGTGCACAACTTCCTCATTCCGACTCCCATTTTTCAAGAATGTACTGCTCCAACACGCAAGGTTTCTCAAATAATTAGTCTCTGGTTTTTAACAGATCTCCTGCACCAAAAAATGTTTGGACCATCCTAAACCTCGTTCTGTTCCTCTCACCGGTGTCTGCTTCAATTTCTAGCTAATGGCGTCACGTGTCAGAAACTTGGGGATTTCATTGTCTGTGAGAGACCTCGGCGAGTCAGCATGTCTGTGACTGGTATGAAAATTACGCCTACACCGGGGCTACTTTTAGCATTGGAAACCACAAACGATGAGCTCTCTTTGACATGATTAGTTAACGTTATTATAATACAGAGAGAAACAAATTAAGCAAATAGCGTTTCTAAACTCCGCTTTTCCTAATATAGTTGAAAGGACAAGGGGATTGATGCGGAAATAAAAATGCATGTTTTAACACACGAAATAAAATAGACTAAAATCGAAAATGCAGACTTTAAGAAAATGAATAGTCTTAAGACAGCGGCATTTAGGTCAAAGTCACGGTATCTTTCAACCTTTTTTGGTAATAATAAGAAACGTTCGTAAATTGTTGGAGTACATTCGGAGCTCAACTTTGACGTCATAAATTTAAGTGTTTTTTCTGCTTCGCGGCCATTCTGGCAAGTGATTAGTGTTCTGTGAAGTAACGGAAGTTTGGTGACATATTGGGCAACACAGACAGAAGCTGACAATGACAAATTATATTAATCTGTCCTTCCCTGGCCACGCTTGGAATAAAATGAAGCAACTTGCTAATTATAGAGAAAATCCTATTATTATTATGTGTAGCTACAGTCTACGATTTGATCATGCGAAAGCCGACATCTACATCATATATTTCCCAAAATTCGTATAAAATACATAGTGCACTTGCATTTCTTTCCATATTGCTAAAATGTTTTTGGATTTATTTTAATGTTTTCGTATGTTTATTTGTTTGTTTCCCCCCCCCTGGTTATAAGGAATTATAATATTTATTGTGTAGGTGTATTAAATAACTCTTATGTTAATTCTGTAGGTTGCAAAGAACTTTTATGTTTATTGCGCACGCTGTAAAGACTTATTATGTTAATTGTGTAGGTTAAAAAAGAATATTGATATTCTTTTATATACTGATATTGATGATATACACTGCGTCAAGGACTGATTTAAATTGTTTTATTAAATATTCTTAAGGCTTTCAAACCGGGAGTCTCCTTGTTTTTATAATATGTCTTGAAATAATAACTTTTAAAATAATACAGACGTTATTAAAACTGATACAATTTTTTGACAACGAGACTTCTGAAGAACAAAGATCAGAAAGATAATAAATTAAAAATATTTGAGTGACGTTAACGGTTAACGTATCGTATAACCATTTACACAGAAAACCTGGTAATTACCGTCCTTGATGATCTCATTAGAAAATTGTGTTGTCCGTCATTGAGCTTGAGGCCATGTAATAAAGACAGACGACTGACAACTTCATACAAAGCAACCAAGTCCACTTGGGGGCGCAGACAATGAACAGATATGTTCTTAGGGTATGTTTTAATAGATGAACAATTTACATAGAAAATCTCATAATTAAATGGGTTTCATCTTACTGGTCTGCCAAGCACCGCGACATTTTATGCTGACGTTCTCAGGTGAGATAAGCTTTTTTTAGATTAATAGAGCTGTCTTTGGATTAATGGAGGAGTTTTTAGATTAATAGAGCTGTCTTTGGATTAATGGAGGAGTTTTTAGATTAATGGAGTAGTCTTTGGATTAATGGAGGAGTTTTTAGATTAATAGAGCAGTCTTTGGATTAATGGAGGAGTTTTTAGATTAATGGAGCAGTCTTTGGATTAATGGAAGAGTTTTTAGATTAATGGAGCAGTCTTTGGATTAATGGAAGAGTTTTTAGATTAATGGAACAGTCTTTGGATTAATTGAGGAGTTTTTAGATTAATGGAGCAGTCTTTGGATTAATGGAAGAGTTTTTAGATTAATGGAGCAGTCTTTGGATTAATGGAGGAGTTTTTAGATGAATAGAGCTGTCTTTGGATTAATGGAGGAGTTTTTAGATGCATAGAGCTGTCTTTGGATTAATGGAGGAGTTTTTAGATGAATAGAGCTGTCTTTGGATTAATTGAGGAGTTTTTAGATGAATAGAGCTGTCTTTGGATTAATGGAGGAGTATTTAGATGAATAGAGCTGTCTTTGGATTAATGGAGGAGTTTTTAGATGAATAGAGCTGTCTTTGGATTAATGGATGAGTTTTTAGATGAATAGAGCTGTCTTTGGATTAATGGAGGAGGTTTTAGATGAATAGAGCTGTCGTTGGATAAATGAAAGAGTTTTTAGATGAATAGAGCTGTTTTTGGATTAATGGAGGAGTTTTTAGATTAATGGAGTAGTCTTTGGATTAATGGAGGAGTTTTTAGATTAATAGAGCAGTCTTTGGATTAATGGAGGAGTTTTTAGATTAATGGAGCAGTCTTTGGATTAATGGAGGAGTTTTTAGATGAATAGAGCTGTCTTTGGATTAATGGAAGAGTTTTTAGATGAATAGAGCTGTTTTTTGATTAATGGAGCAGTCTTTAATTGAGCAGTCTTTAGATTAATGGACCAGGCTTTAGATTAATGGAGCAGTCTTTAATTGAGCAGTCTTTAGGTTAATGGACCAGGCTTTAGATTAATGGACCAGTCTTTAGATTAATGGAGCAGTCTTTAATTGAGCAGTCTTTAGGTTAATGGACCAGGCTTTAGATTAATGGACCAGTCTTTAGATTAATAGAGCAGTCTTTAGATTAATGGAGCAGTTTTCAGATTAATGGACCAGTCTTTAGATTAAGAAGTAGTCTTTAGATTTCTAGAACAAATCTTTGATTCTTTCTGAATCAATAAAAAGACATTAAAACATTTTAAATTTTCAAAGGTGGAACAGGTAATCTTAAAAAGAAAAAGAACAACACGCTATTGAAATTTAATTTTTGACACAAAATAAGCCACAATTCTATTTGTAAACAAATTGTTGTTTTCCAGTTGTTATTCGTTTAGCTGTGCTTATTTTAGAAGATTGGACCTTAAAGGCGTAGTGTGGCCTAATAAACATCGAATCAAGCAAGAATTTGGGGCAAATTGGTCGGAGAGTAGAGTCTCGATTTCTGCTTTTCTTCCGGTCGAACATCAATTTGTAATAATTTGGGGGAGAGAACCGGGACTAGGTGCTTTCTGATGATTGGGTCGTCCGGGTCATGGCGCTTGAAGTGGTCAATCAGGGACAATGGTTAACGGCTATCTGCACCCGTGACCACCATCTTTAATGATAGTTGTGGCTACCTTGTTAGTCCACTAGAGGTTATTCACTTGGACAAATGGTGTCCATGGTTACTTATACTTCTCTGACATCAACATTCTTATTTCATCTTATTTTTTGGTAGTCCCCTAGATTCTATCTATTTTGTGCTTTAAAAACTAAAAGATAAAGCTTAAGAAGTAGGTTTTATTGCTATTGTTTATAATAAGAATGATATCAAATGTAATATCCTATCATCAGAGTAGCATTGAAGGAAATTTGTCCCATTCAAGTTATGTATTAATTTTCGGCCTCATTTGAGCTACATTTTTCTTCCAAAGTTATATTAATTTCTTTTTAAACTATTTATTAGAGAGCATGTTTTATTGATTCTTCTTCTGAAAACAACACTTCACTGACATTTAAAAGAAATTCTCTGATCCCCACTGGAGGAACTACTGCTATTAATTTTCTTCAGCTTTCATAATCATACTCTATAACTTCCTTTACCCCTAGAGATTACCATAAAAATGTAAACCGAAAACTAAATCAACACTTTCAAAGACAATTATAAAAATTAACAATTGACCAGTTAAAAACGTGGCAAGATTTGTTCGTCCTCTTCTATTGAGTATCTTTGAAACTATTAATAAATGCAATATATGATAGCCACAAAGATTTTAAGCTTGGTCAGACTTGGTCTACGCTGAAAACTTGAAACTTCTGTCCTCCTTGAGCCAAGTCCCAGCACCAAAGGTACGAGTATATAAGTCAAGGAAGGGGAAGTAATTTGTAACAAATTCGATAACACGATCACAGTTAACATTTCAGCGTTGGAACTCTTAGCGAGCATCGTGAATGACAATAGCGACAGGCAACCAGTCAAAGGATACGTGAAACAAAAATCATGAATTTCAATGGTGAATAGCGAAAGGACTTTGATAACCTTTGAGCATGCGCATCAAGACCAAAATCTTGATCACTAAAATAAATGGCGATCTCCTCAACGGGCGAGCAAAGTGCACATTTCGAACTTCAGCTCGATGTTTACAAGAGATTATTTTAAGGAATGCGTCCATAGAATCTCCAGGCTAAAGCTCATCTCTGTTGAAGAACTGAGACATACATCCTAAGTGGAGAAAAATAAGCGTTTTGACTAGGGCTGTTATCGATTAATTTAAATTTAATCGTTAACTTTTGAAAAATTATCGATTATTTAATCGATAATTTCGATTAAAGCCAAAAATAGAAATTTATGACGTCATTAAACTGAACATTTCAAGGGAAGTAACAAAAACAGGTAATTTACTTTTAATTTTTTTATTGAGTTATTTCCCCTGTTTCCCTGCGCTGATAGTGTCAGCCATTTTTACCACGTTTTTATTAACTTGCTTTCGTTCCTGTCTGTCCACATTTTTTTTTAGTTTCTGCCGGTCCACATAGATTAATAAAATAAATTTTAAGATTACGCGTGAGATGTTTGTACGTATAAAAATATATATAAATTATTATAAACTATTAATAATTAATTATTTATAACTTTTTAAAAAATTTAATATTATAAATATTTTCTTAAATTTTACTCGAATTTTTATCGATTAAAATTATTTTAATCGATATTTAATCGATAAAATTTTTAACGATTAATCGATAAATTAATCGATAATTTCCGCAGCCCTAGTTTTGACACATTTTTGTTTATAGACAATCAACAACCTCCCAAAGAAAATCTTTCGAGAAAACGAAAAACTCTGAAAGAACTACTCCAAAAATCGACTCTAGTTAAACAATTTATCTTTGATAGTAGAGACATTAGTAATAGCTCTCAACAGATTTCATGTTCCGGTTCAAATACGATATTGAACCCCCTCCCCCATTTCTTACTTTGCCAAATTATTTCATATATATTTGAATTTTCGAAACTTTACGGTCTAATTTCTAAGTGATCGTTTGGTATTTTAACGATATAGGAAATTTAATCTGGATTTTATATAATTATTTTCCCGACTTACCGACAAGTTAACCAGAGAATATTTTGTTTTGATAAGTAAAAATTTTTAAAAAGAATAACAACAATGTGAAGGTAAAAGTGTAGGGAAATCTGCATCATTGCAGGGACGAGAGTAAATAATTTAAATTTAATGGTATAATATTTTTCATAAACTATGATAAATGACGCCATCAACACTGAATTATTCATTCAATGTACTTGCTATCACTGACTTTCCGTTACTGACAGTGGAGTGTTGATTGAATCGTAAGACTAGTAAGATTTATCTTTTACAGCCGTTGATTGAATTGTAAGAGTTATCTTTTACATCCGTTGATCACACGATCGTGTTTTTCCGTCTCGATAACCTTCTTACGATAGCAAAAAAAAATTGTAAAAGGGGAGACAAATCCAGAAGACAGCAACCAAATTTAGTTAGTGAAAAATAACTTTTAAGCAGACTAGAGGAAAAACTAGCGGAATATTCCTTGCCCTGTTTTTGTACCGAAAACATAGCTCGGCGTTTCATCAAGGGATATGGCATTGAGCGTGTTGGGATGACATAAAACGGGACATTTAGTCATCACAAAGTAAGCTACCACCGGACGTGTTGGGTGGAATGCAAGGCTGCAGCAGAAGACCAGCGGGTGGTGCAGGGGGAAATAAATCTTCACGCCCCACAGTTCAATCTATTTTAGAACAGAAAAAAGCTTTGGAGCAGAAACTTATTGAGATGGGAAAACAAACACAAAAAGGTTTTGTGTGCTTGGCAAATGCAATTATTTGTCAGAAGACAGGAGTTGATAAAAAGAAAGTGGCAAAGTAAATTAAAAAGTTGGATTGTATTTCGTGGGTTTAAAAAATAGCCAAACTAAAAAAGAAAATAAATCTAGATAGATAAATGTGAATCTGCATCCATTGAAACAGACGCTCATTTACACTTTATTGAGACATTTATTTTAAAGTTGACACATTTGTTTAGATAAACAAATATAGTTAACCCATTTCTGAGAACATCGGCGTGTACATGGTGGGGAGGGGACGAAAATTGGTTTTAAACCATTCTAGCTTTGGGGGTGGGGGATTATGAGCGTGCGTATAAATTTTTTAACTAAAAAATATATTTATAAATTACATAGGGAGGAAAATAGGTGTTTAAAAAATGAAAACATTTATTTTAAAATAATCGCCAAAGAAATATTTATGCTTAATAGCATATATTATCGATATTACTATTGAATTTGATGATTTTTTTAGCTGATATTGTTCAGGTATATTTAGCGAATTATTGGAGAAATTGCTTGCATATGGCATTAATATCATTAAATTAATTCATAGTTATCAATGGTCTTTAAATTTTGTTTGACGATTGCTATAAGTGAAATATTGACGGGGGAAGAAGATTTAAGTTGTAACTTATACTCTTTTACCATCATGGGTATTTGTAGCCCCTGAAACTTTCAGAAATTACAAATACGCATGATGGTAAACGAGTATAAGTTTCAGTGAAAGAGTAAAATTTGTTTTTACTGATGGCACTAAAAAATAAACTACATAAAGACAAAAGGTTAGTCACTTTTACTGACCAGAGTAGCAAGGAAATTAACTAAACTCATTCATTCTAACTAAAGCTTGTTAAATAAAGAAAAAAATTGTATAAATTATCGTTTCGTACATTGCTCTCATATTTATGAATATAGATAGGATTTATTAAAAATCGTTAGGGACGCTTGTTTGTAATTGATTAATTAAAGCACAAAGAAATTATTTCAAATAAATATTTAAATGTCATTTCTGTAGATTTTAAAGACATTTTTGAAAGTAAAAACATAATTTCATGATCTTATACAAAATGTCACATTAACTTAAATGTTACAAAATGACATTTAATTGGCACAGAATGTCATTTAAGTGTTTAAAAAATGCCAACGCCCCCATCAGATATTTAAGGGAACGTTCAAGACGGCGATCACGTGACAAGCCGCTCTTACAGTGCTCGATGGGAAATAACAAGATGGTCACACAACGTAGAAAACCTTCTGTTGCTGTTTGTCTTCAGACATCTCCTCCAATGATTGGCTAGAGCGCCTCTGAAAATACAGTCACGTGATCAAATCTGGAGATTCTCGTTTTTTTATACTTAAGAATCCAAGCAACTTGCTTCAATGTACAAAAACCCAGAGAAGCGATATCACGTGTCAATTAAACAAATGGGAAAAATAATCTTTTGTTTTTTTAATATTAAAATTGGTTTTTGGGGACTTTTTAATACATTAAACACACAAGAAACTATTTACATGGGAAAATCATGCGTTCATTCCCGTTTGTGATACTATGTGAACAAGCTCTAAGTCAAACTAGACGCCCCGCGGCAAAGCATACGCCGCAGACTTGCTCATGGAGAGTGCAAAGAAAGTGGAGAAAGAACTGACACAAACTACAGCACGAAGAAATCAAAACAATGCGAGAGAACGTAGGTTTAGGGGGGGGGAACTGCCAACTCATCGCCAACTTTTTGGTTTCGAGACATTTGCAGGCGAAATTCGGTACACCCCTAACTTCTATGAAGTCAGCTATAAAACGATAATCGGTTTAAAATCGGAGTTACATAATCGATAATCGATTTTCCAAAAAACAACAACGACAACAAAAAACAGGCAATTAAAAACCTTAAATATGACTAACACTCAATAGGGTCGGCCAATCACAGTTTATGTTTAAGGGATGGTAGTATTAAATGGAAAGCGGGTAACAACAACCTCAGCGTGCATGTCTTCACGTTTAATCGCTATTTTTTAAATTTACTTTGTACTCTCAACCCCCCTAACCTTTCTTTGCACTGTCTATGATGAGCAAGTCTGCGTCGTATGCTACGCCGCGGGTCTCTACAGAGTTCCTTCTTTTCATTCACTCACAGTCGTTTGCCAAAACCCACCCCATTTTGACAACTGTGTCTTTCAGGAAGTCTTCACCCGTCACTAAATCATTAGCGGCGTATGCTTCGCCGCGGGTCAGCTAGTGGTGGCAAAAGGGGTAAAAGAACGGGCACAAATAGACATATTTTTAAAAAAAATTTAAAACCAAAATTTTTCGCTGGGGCTTGTACCCAAGATCTTCCCCGTATGAGGTGGCGTGATAACCAGTACACTACGAATCTCACGTTTTCTGTGAAAGAACAATGCAAGTGAAACGCAAGGACAATTGTTGGTCGACCCCAGCGAGGGTCATTCGTCATGCTCGGTTGCACAAACATGCGTCGTGGTGTCTCGCATGGTCCCATGAAGAGAATTATATATTATATATAGAGATATTTTAATATGTATTAATAAACTAATTTTCACCTGATACCACTCACTGACTTTGACTGCTAACATTCTTCATTGATCAAATAATTGGTCTTTCATGCCAGTCCAGGTGTGCCACATACCGTGTGACAGGCTAGTTGTGCCACATACCGTGTGACAGGCTAGGTGTGCCACATACCGTGTTACAGGCTAGGTGTGCCACATACCGTGTGACAGGCTAGGTGTACTACATACCGTGTGACAGGCTAGGTTGTGCCACATACCGTGTGACAGGCTAGGTGTGCCACATACCGTATGACAGGCTAGGTGTACTACATACCGTATGACAGGCTAGGTGTACTACATACCGTATGACAGTCTAGGTGTACTACATACCGTGTGACAGGCTAGGTGTACTACATACCGTATGACAGGCTAGGTGTGCCACATACCGTGTGTATCTTCCTTTAGTTCTATTGATGATTAGAGAAAACCATTTAGTGGAAAAGTTGAAAGATGATATGGAAACTCTTCCCCCTCCCCTTCAAAATTCAATTAAAAGAAAATGATGTTTAAATCATGTTTTCAAATGTGCAATACGTATATTGCTGAAACTCATATCTACGCTGGCCACAAGGGCGGTCAATCACGTAACGTCTATTCGGTAAGATATTTAACTTTGGAAGGTTAGCCCGCTAGCTAATTTTAATAACGTCATAAAGATTTAAAATAATGTTTAATTCTATCAACTATTTAGGAACCTAGATGTCATTACTACAAGTAACAATGCTTTACACTGAGTATAAATTGCTGGATGATTTCATACAAGCTATTCGACAGAGAGGATAAACTTTTATTTTTGGACAAAAATGTAACTGAAATGATATTAGTGTCCATGAAGTCTAAGAATTCTATTACAATGTTCAATTTTATTCTATCATAAAAAGTAACTCTCGTCCTGCCACACCGGGAGATCAATATCCATTGTAGAAATAATTATCTTCTCCTGGCTGTAGCTAAACAAAAGGCTTGGTAGAGGTAGGCTATAACGCCATATCAATTATAGATCCCATCATGTATGTAAGTCAAAAACAAACAAACTTCGGCTGTTCGGACTCAAGTGGTGTCATTACAGGATGATGGGCCGACAGCATATGTCAAGATGAGCTGGCAAAATGGTGTGGCATTTAGGACAACGGCTCTTTTACATTTGTGTGCTAACACAATGACTGACTTGACAAGGAGAAATGACTGACTCGTTAAGGAGAAATGACTGACTCGGTAAGGAGAAATGACTGACTCGGTAAGGAGAATTGACTTTCTCGGTAAGGAGAAATGACTGACTCGGTAAGGAGAAATGACTTACTCAGTAAGGGGAAATAACTTTCTCGGTAAGGACCAATGACTTACTCGGTAAAGAGAAATGTCTGACTCGGTAAGGAGAAGAATCCATCATAGGTATGCCTTTATTATTTTCTTTGTCATTGAAACTGGTAACTTCGGCTCAGTGCCTTAAACTGATTTTTAAATCCCTTATATTAACTTCAACGGCGTCTCTGTCTCTCTCGCTGTCTGTCTTGGGCATGCGGAAAATTAGAAGTAAAAAATGACCCACTTCCCGTGATCCGATCGAGCTGAAATTTGGCACACTGACCCGTCTGACCTAACAATACATCGTATCAAAATTTCAGATCGATCGAACGTACCGTAATTAAATTAATGCATTTTTAGTTTATCCTTATATGAGGTATGTAATTAAAATTCACGGTTTGTTATTGTTGCTTTTGTTTACATTTTACGTGTCACTCTGAGCTCGGTCAAGCGAATCAGTGACCAGACTTTTCCCCTCTCCCCCTCCCACCCACCCCTCCCCCTAGGGTTATGAAGCAAACTTGAGTTAAGACAGATTCAGTCTGTAAATGTTTGAAAATAATCAATACTGTTAGTTATGTCTCATATATAAGGGATTTATAGTCAAAAACATTGTTTTTAAATCCCTTATATTAACTTCACCGGCGTCTCTCTCTCTCTCTCTCTCTCTGTCTTGGGCGGGCGGAAAATCAGAAGTCAAAAATGACCCACTTCCCATGATCCGATCGAACTGAAATTTGGCACACGGACCCGTCTAACCTAACAATGCATCGTATCTAAATTTCAGATCGATAGAACGTACCATAATCAAATTAATGCATTTTTAGTTTATCCTTATATGAGGTATGTAATTTAAATTCACGGTTTGTTATTGTTTTTTTGCCACGTGAAAGTTTGAGCTGACGCATTGAGGCGACCCAACGAAGCGACGGGGCGCTTTTGTTTACATTTTACGTGTCACTCTGAGCTCGGTCAAGCGAATCGGTGACCAGACTTTTCCCCTCTCCCCCTCCAACCCACCCCTCCCCCCTATGGTTATGAAGCAAACTTGAGTTAAGGCAGATTCAGTCTGTAAATGTTTGAAAATAATCAATACTGTTAATTATGTCTCATATATAAGGGATTTATAGTCAAAAACTTTGTTTTTACGGGTTTGTTTTATTAAATCCCTTATATTAACTTCGCGGCCGTCTCATCATCTCATCATCTCATGGGCGGGCGGAAAAACAAAAGTCGAAAATGACCCACTTTCCGTGATCCGATCACGCTGAAATTTGGCACACTGACCCGTCTGACCTAACAATGCATCGTATCAAAATTTCAAATCGATCGAACGTACCGTAATTAAATTAATGCATTTTTAGTTTATCCTTATATGAGGTATGTAATTCAAATTCATGATTTATTTGTTATTGTTTTTTTCCCACGTGAAATTTTGAGCTGACGGCTGACGCATTGAGGCGACCCAACGAAGCGACGGGGCGCTTTTGTTTACATTTTACGTGTCACTCTGAGCTCGGTCAAGAAAATCGGTTACCAGACTTTTCCCCTCTCCCCCTCCCACCCACCCCTCCCCCCCCTAGGGTTATGAAGCAAATTTGAGTTAAGACAGATTCAGTCTGTAAATGTTTGAAAATAATCAATACTGTTAGTTATGTCTCATATATAAGGGATTTATAGTCAAAAACTTTGTTTTTACGGGTTTGTTTTTTAAACTATAAAAAATGAATAATAAGTAGGATTACGATTTGGTTTTAAAAAAACAAAAAAAAACAATTCATTATGTTGATTTGTGTTATTTCCGTTATCTCCTTAACTACAAGTAGGATGCACATACATAATACATAGATCAGTGTGTCCCAAATGTTTAAAGACCTGCGTTGACTGTCCGCTTAAAGTTGATGCCGAAAAGTGAAGCTATAGTTGAAGAGTAATCAGTTAAATCTGCCAAAGATATTTTAGTTCAGTGAGAAAAATTCCTCAAAATGTAAAAACTTAAAAGCTTTTGAAATTCTGAATAAGAGTACCGGCAGCTCAATAAGACTACCGGCAGATCAATAAGAGTACCAGAAGATCAATAAGAGTACCAGCAGATCAATAAGAGTACCAGCAGATCAATAAGAGTACCAACAGATCAATAAGAGTACCAGAAGAACAATAAGAGTACCAGAAGATCAATAAGAGTACCAGAAGATCAATAAGAGTACCAGCAGAACAATAAGAGTACCAGCAGATCATTAAGAGTAACAGAAGATCAATAAGAGTACCAGAAGATCAATAAGAGTACCAGCAGAACAATAAGAGTACCATCAGATCCACACTTTTAGGAACCCTGGTGGAAGTGGTGAGGGGTGGACATATTTAACTTAAAAAATGAAGAAACATTTTATAGAACGTGTGATTCTTGATAGCCACCGTTTTTACACTGTGTTAACAGCATACCATGATATACTTGAGAGTGTCAATGTGGTAAACCACAACTCACAAGGCGTCACTGTTATTAACCACAACTCACACAGGCGTCACTGTTATAAACCCCAACTGACGCTTGCGTCACTGTTATCAACCACATCTGATGCAGGCGTCACTGTTATCAACCACAAATCACACAGGCGTCACTGTTATCAACCACAAATCATGCAGGCGTCACTGTTATCAACCACATCTCACGCAGGCGTCAATGTTATCAACCACAACTGACGCTTGCATCACTGTTATCAACCACAAATCACACAGGCGTCACTGTTATCAACCACAAATCATGCAGGCGTCACTGTTATCAACCACAACTCACACAGGCGTCACTGTTATCAACCACATCTCACGCAGGCGTCACTGTTATCAACCACAACTCACACAGGCGTCACTGTTATTAACCACAAATCACACAGGCGTCACTGTTATCAACCACAAATCATGCAGGCGTCACTGTTATCAACCACAACTCACACAGGCGTCACTGTTATCAACCACATCTCACGCAGGCGTCACTGTTATCAACCACAACTCACACAGGCGTCACTGTTATTAACCACAAATCACACAGGCGTCACTGTTATTAACCACAAATCACGCAGGCGTCACTGTTATCAACCACAACTCACACAGGCGTCACTGTTATTAACCACAACTGACGCTTGCGTCACTGTTATCAACCACAAATGACGCTTGCGTCACTGTTATCAACCACAAATGACGCTTGCGTCACTGTTATCAACCACAAATGACGCTTGCGTCACTGTTATCAACCACACCTCACACAGGCGTCACTGTTATCAACCACAACTGACGCTTGCGTCACTGTTATCAACCACAACTCACACAGGCGTCACTGTTATCAACCACAAATCACACAGGCGTCTCTGCTACCAACCACATCTCACACAGGCGTCACTGCTACCAATCACATCTCACACAGGCGTCTCTGCTACCAACCACACCTCACACAAGCGTCACTGTTATCAACCACACCTCACACAGGCGTCTCTGTTATTAACTACACCTCACAAAGGCGTCTCTGTTATCAACCACACCTCACACAGGCGTCTCTGTTATTAACTACACCTCACAAAGGCATCTCTGTTATCAACCACACCTCACACAAGCGTCACTGTTATCAACCAAACCTCACACAGGCGTCTCTGTTATTAACTACACCTCACACAGGCATCTCTGTTATCAACCACAACTCACACAGGCGTCACTGTTATCAACCACAACTCACACAGGCGTCACTGTTATCAACCACACCTCACACAGGCGTCTCTGTTATCAACCACAACTCACACAGGCTTCCCTGTTATCAACCATTCCATTTTAAAAGTGACTCTGGTGTCATTAAATTTTAACTAATTTTTTAAGAGACCAACTAATAGCTCATGATTTTCAAGCCAACGTAAAAGCCTGGATTGCACAATAGCTATACATCTTAGTTCTTCACAATGCCAGGTATATAATACAATGGGCTTGGTTTGTAAAAAAAAACAGCAAATTATGTGCTCTGTAAAATGTCACATTATATTCACAGTCATAACAATACGTCAGACTCTATTTACTAAGTTCAAAAATAATTATGTTTTCATATAATTATTATCTATACTCCAAAAGATAATTATTATTGTCTCATAAAGAAATAAATATTTTAGTTCTTAAATCGAACCTTTTATCTTATGTCGAATATTAACTTCGTCCTAAAACTCTAGCTTGCCATGGGTATTATTCGCATTAAACCAGGCTCTTTGCAACTGGAACAATTTAATTTATAGAACAACTCATCAATTCAAACACTAAATCTTTGATATCCTCTCACAAATCAAAACGTGAAGAAAGTGGATTTGTGCTCTCAGAGTTAACACCCAAAGGACTCGTTCAATGCCATGTTTAATCACTCGCCGTGTTTCACATGTTTTTTGCAGCTCTGTTTCCATCAAGCTCGGTTTTGATCGTGGAACTACAGAGGAAGTTGAACAGCGATTTTTAGATCTCTACTTCTTCTGGTGTTCCTCATTGGCAGATAATTCTATAGCCCTTGGTGATTGAAGAATTTTAACACACGTTTGGGGGGGGGGTAAATAATAATAATAAAACCTGAATGCCCAGCCCCCATCCCTCACCGAAAAATAATAAAAATGGATCAGGTTTAGGCCCTTGAATCGCACGATGCCCAGGAGCAAAGTTAATTATTTTAGACCAAGTTGAATGTGGACTGTGAGAGATGGACATGATAGAACTGAATGATTGGCAGATGGACATGATAGAACTGAATGATTGTGAGATGGACATGATATAACTGAATGATTGGGAGATGAACATGATAGAACTGAATGATTGGGAGATGAACATGATATAACTGAATGATTGAGTTATGGACATGATAGAACTGAATGATTGGGACATGGACATGATAGAACCGAATGATTTGGACATGGACACGATAGAACTGAATGATTGGGACATGGACATGATAGAACTGAATTATTGGGAGATGGGCATAATAGAACTGAATGATTGGGAGATGGACATGATAGAACTGAATGATTGGGAGATGGGCATGATAGAACTGAATGATTGGGACATGGACATGATAGAACTGAATGATTGGGAGAAAACAATATTGTTGTGTGGGTTTGTTTCATGTTTCAATTCTATCTTCATCCAGTTAAAGGAAAGTATACTCCATCGTCTGTTAAAGGAAAGTATACTCCATCGCCTGTTAAAGGAAAGTATATTCCATCGTCTGTTACAGGAAAGTATACTCCATCGTCTGTTAAAGGAAAGCATACTTCATCGTCTGTTCATATCATACTGGAAAAAATTAAATGGTGAAAATAAATTGACAGTGATGTTCATTACTAAAATGTGTTTCTTTGCCATAAACTGACAATATACAAAAGTTAAAAGCCAGCATATTTCACCATACTAGACCCCTTCAACATTTCACAAATATTTCACTTCACTAATCCCCTTCATCGTTATCAAATATTTCACCTCACTAGACCCTTTCACAAGTTCACAAATATTTCAGTTCACCGTGTTTCCTTATTTGTGACACTCGCCCGGCCTCTATAATCAGTATTCAACTGTTAAATAATACCTTATGCACAAACATTACGGCCTACACACATAACCTGTTAAACATCACCTAACACATGAAAATCAAACACATTTAACTCCATCACAAACACCACCCACATACATTCAAACATAAGAAAATACCAACAAACAGTTTGTAAGTCTGTCGAAGCAAAGACAAAACACCAGACTGAGGGGAAACAACGTTTCAATAGTACAAAGACCAAATTTTTTGTCTTCTAAATATTGCCTCACGCGATCTTGTGGCAGGTGTCAAAACCTAGTCCGCCGGTCACACGCCAGAAGTGTCTTGTTATACTAACCGCCCATACTTCAATATTATTACACAGAGTCACACAAAAGACCGCTCAAATGCCAGGAATTTTTGTTGTATTGTTTCTAGAGACATATAATCTCCTCTCTTGTTATACTTGAGGCACATGCCGACCAACTTACTCAGTGCTAAATCTATCATCTTGTCTGCAGTGGCTTGAAACACTTAGTCACAGACACACTTAGCGATTGAGTGCACTAGAATGTCCCTTCTTCTTATCTGTTTCAGACGCTCCTTCTATACAGAAGATTATTGCGTCCTACGCTTATCTATGGTTTGTGTTTAGTCCTGCATTTTTATTAGAGTTTTAAACGTTGATAAAGTGTTGACTTTCCTGGTTTCTTCAGGCAACCCATTCCACGCCCGAATTCCGGACGGGAGAACGAAAATGTCTATGAGTTTGTTCTCGCATACGGAATAAGAAAGGTGTTTTTATCCCTATGTCTATCTGAGGGTTGTATTAAGTTATCTTTGTGTTGTATTTCTAAAATAGAGTTAATTGCTTTATGTATGATTACTACTTTGCTCTTGGTCCTTCTATCCTCTAGTGTTTCAAGGTTTAAGGATTTAACTAATGGTGTTATTCTAGTTATTCCCTTGTGTTCTTGATTCACGAAGTCACGCTTAGATGTTTTGAACAAAATGAGGAAACATGCATGTTGAAGAGAAATAAGTTCAAAGTAACTTATCAAATTTAGACAATAGAACTTTTATCGCTTAGATATCACAATGCTATAGATCACAGAAAATAAGTTTAATGATTATACAGTGCATATTAAATAATCTCTATTAAAACATAATTTTAATTTTCTATTTAAGAAAAACAAAGCAATAAATAAAACTCACCATTACAAAATCAAAACTGTTCTCGGTTTATTTTTTGTTTTTGTGTTGTTGTTTTTTTTTGATCCTGGGGCCAAAATCTTCTCGGGAGAATAACACTTTCAAATATTTCAATTATTTTTTTTTAAAAATGAACAAGAATGTTGTTTTGAATTATGTAAACTGATATGAAATTACTGTGAAGCGAAGTGGGAATATACGCATCAATCTCAGATTTTGTGCATTGTTATTAGATTTTAGGAAATGATATCAGAAGATGATTATTGTTCTCAAATTATGAGATTGATTGTGGATTTTTTTGACGAACATCGCATTCTCTCAATTTGTGTAGCAGTGGGCTGGAAAGTTTAAAATTACACTTTAAGTCTAATAACAAAAATAATTTTAAAAAAATAAAGTAAAAATACAGTTGTTCATTCTTGTTGGCAGCAGCTGTTTGTCATAGCGCGTCAAGAATAAACATTTGTTTTCTATGTGTGACTGTGTTGACTCTCCGTGACATGTGATCAACAACTCATCGTTCATACGTGATGATGCCTCGGATTCAACAAAATCCACGTTGTAGAAATATTGTTTGAATTGTTTTCATGTGTATTGGTTGAGGAACATGGTTTAACGTTACATCATTACTGTAATATTCATGTAGAGATGGTAGAACTGGCACGGCTTGTTGAAGATAAAACAAACGAAGCAGGTGTTGGGGTCATCATGAGACAATAAACATATCTTATCAATCGAAACTTCATTACAGTCCACGTATTATTATCCTAAAGATTTATTACAGTCTACTTTTGTTAACGTATGATTTATCCCAGTTACCCTTTATTATCACAATGACTGTCCCATCTCCATTTTTTATCGTAAATATTTATTCCAGTCTCCACGTATTATGCCATAGAATTATACAAGCCTCACCATGTCACCCTAAAGAGTTATCATAAACTCCCCTGATAATCCTAATATTTTTCATAAAACAAACCGTTTTTAATCATTATAAGATAATTAATAACTAAATTTAAGGATTATAAACTCTAAGATATCGCCCCTACTCTGGAATAATTACACAGAACACATCACTTCCCTAACTTAAACAATGAAAGCAAATAAAAACATGTATCTGAAGCTTTATTTCAATTTAGACCAGGCTACATTGTACTTCTAAAATTTCAATAGTTGGATTATACGAGTCCTCGACAACTCAGCCGCGTTTATAACATCTTACGTGCAGACTACATTTAGTCTTCTCTCTTTCCTTTGTCTCCGACTTTCAGATCGCTACGAAGTTCTAATATTGAATTTTACTTCTTGTGAAACTAAACTGGCAATCAATGAAGGAGATTGAATGTATTGATCACTAACCCTCCGGTACCGCTTGGATCATTAATTCTTTTGAACCGCTTGGTCACTTGATGTAATCAACTTGTCACTTTCCAGTGTTTTTCAAATGTCTCACTTGATAGATTCTTAATTTTGCATGTAAGCGGATTTCCATTTAAATGCTCTTAATTATTTTATTTCCTTCCGAACCTTTCATGGTAATCGCATTACAGAGCTTCTTACAATGACAAGTATTTGGACCTTTTTAATATGGTTTAACACTTATCTTATTTCTAATCGTAAAATTACGCTTGAGTTTTATACTGTTCAAAGTGCCACTTTATTTTCTAAAGTACCAATGGAAACACTATTTTTTCAATAGCATTTTTATAAGATCTACATGCATTTAAATTTTTCTTCTCTCTGTATTCCTTTGAGACCTAAAAAAATCATTTACTACTATCCCGATGTCCATGATATAAAGTTCCTTGACAAACTATCAATATAAAGTAGGGCTGTTAACGATTAATTTTAATTTAATCGTTAACTTTTGAAAAATTAACGATTAATTAATCGTTAATTTCGATTAAAGCCAAAAATTGAAATTTATGGTGTCGCAAGTAACATTTATTAAGCGTACTTGTCGAAAATCGAAATAACACTGGAATGTCTTCTTTACATGACATCTTTTTAACAACAACGCGAACAGACAAGTGTATTGACATTATTTGGTTCAAGTGATGAGCGGGTCTAATTGACAATATGACCAGCCGAGCTGAACAATCGTTCACATAGCATTAGATTGTTTCAGCTGAAGTTTCTGATACTGTAGTGGATGTTTGGTTTTCAGGTTTTTAATGTTCCCTTTAAGCAGCGCGGCTGCGCAGATATTTGACCGACGCCACGCAGGAATCACCGCGCAGCAAATTTTGTAAAATATTGCACACAAAATTGGACGTTGTGCCACTTTGCACACGAGTTGTTGTTTTTTAACCGTGCACACGGACCAACGAAGCTTAGACTTAGAGGGAACATTGCATGTTAGGCAAACAATTTCTCTCAATGGACACAATAACCGTTATCAACATTTTGAACATTCATGTCAGTCAATAGTTTAAAACCAAAATGTTTCCTGTAATCGTCCGGAAATTAGTTTATATTTATCGTCTGAAATAGTTTACTTTTTTGAATTCCAGTACATTTATAAGTGGTGGGTCGATTAATCGTAAAAAAAATTAATCGGTAAAATATTTTAACGATTAATCGAGAAATTAATCGTTAATTTCTGAAGCCCTAATATAAAGTAAAGAATTTTTAAAAAATCCAAAATACTGAAAACTCATGGGTGTTGTCGATCAGACAATGAATATACAGGGCAATAAAATAAAACATTGTAGTTTTACATCCAGAACCAGTAAATTATTATTTTACCATTAAAAGTGAGAAAGTAATTCGTTAGTGAAATTTAAAATTTCGCTTCTTTTCCGAGAACAAGAATTAGAAATGTACCATAGCATCTATTTCATTAAATGTAATCAAGACTATTTTTTTCTTTTCACACGTATGATTTAGAGTCTAATGAAAAAAATCACGTTTTAATAAGTTCAAACACTTTTATAAGTTAACAACAGAAGTTACCCAAAATACAAAATACACAAATTGTGCAATGAAAACAATAAATTTGAGATTTTTTTTTATACTGATACGACAGTAAACGTTTCGGCTAATGCCTTCATCAGTACAACATAAAATACATTCTTACAATACTTACATAAGTAATAATAATATTCTTAAAACATAATATATTTTAAAATATTTATGTTAAATAAAAAGAAAGGAAAAACAAAAACAAACATGGACACATGATATAGCAAAAAGGGGGAAGTATCCAAAGTTACAGTAAAAACCACAACGGGAACAAGATTATGCAGTTAAGTAAAATTATGAATTTGGTTAATTCCATATGGAGCCAACGTACCAAATCTTTTTATGAGTCTATTTTCCATGTGTACTCTATCATGGGTATTGCTTGCATATAAAATACCAGTTACTGCAATATCTGATATGCCGTTATGGTCAACACTGTTAAAATGTTTAGAAACAGGACATTGAGCCTGTTTATTTATATTATACAGGTGTTCTCTAAACCGATCTCACAGACGACGACCAGTCTCACCCACGTAAATTTTATTACACCTCTTGCAAAGAATTGCATAAATCACGTTGCGACTTGTGCAAGTGAATCCATCTTTTTTATGAATTTTTCAAGAGGGAAAGAAATGTTGTTAATTTCCATCACATATGGACAAGTATTGCAACGGTTATGGTTGCAACCTTTTTGTTCCAATATGTGCTTTCATTGTGGGAAGGTGACTTCTTACAAGAATATCTCTGAGGCTTCTATCTCTCCGGAAAGCAAAAAGAGGAGGTTTTTTGAAGACCTGCTGAGTTAGAGGGTCAGCCATAAGGATTGGTCGGTTTTTGAGAATCACCTGGCGGGCTTTAAAATTATGAGGATGAAAAGTTAAAATAAATTTTGATCGATCACATTGATCAGAAACAGATGATTTAAATGTATCCTGTCTGGTCATGCCTTTAATTCGATTGACAGCGGATATTAAAACTGTTTTCGGGTATGACCTTCTTCGAAAAAAATCCAGCATTTCATTACTTTTCTCCTAAAAGTCTGCCTCATCACTGCAGAGTCTTTTAAGTCTCAATAGTTGCGAAAATGGGATAGAGCTCTTACAAGATTCAGGATGGGACGATGAATACATAAGGAAACTATGGCTGTCTGTAGACTTGTAAAAAATTGATGTGGATATTTTATTTTCTTTTCTTTCAATTTAATTTGTATATCCAAAAAATTAACAGCACTTCTATGGATTGTTGAAGTAAATTTGATCGAAGAATGGAAGTTACCGACGAAGTCAATAAAACTTTGCAATTGTTGCATGTTCATTTTTGTAATTCCAATGCAATCGTCAATGTATCTCATGTAGTACTCTGGAGAGATACCTTTGTAATTTTCACTCCATAGCTGTTCCAAATGGCCCATAAATATACATGCATAACTTGGTCCCATTTTCGTTCCCATAGCAACTCCACTAATTTGATCAAAAAACTGTCCGTTGAACTCAAACGAGTTTAAATTTAGGACCAGCTCAGTTAATCGTAGTATGGCACTTACGGGGATCTTGAGATTTGCCTTCTTGTTGAGGAAAAATGAGATTGCAGAGAGGCCATCGGCATGAGGAATAGACGTGTACAATGAAGAAACGTCCATTGTAAATAGTAAATGATCTTCATTGGGTAAAACCAAGGAATCCAGAGATTTTAACATATGGCTAGTGTCCTTAATGAAAGATGGTAAATTAGCAACAATAGGTTGAAAAACAGTATCCAAAAAATCGGAAATTAATTCAGTAGGACAAGAGCAGGCGGAGACAATTGGTCTTCCAGGGTTTCCCAGCCTGTGTATTTTTGGTAATAAGTATAAACATGGTTTACCAAGATCACTGTCATAAATACGTAAATTTTTTGCAGAGGATGGTAATTGACCACAATCTATAAGTTCTTCAATGGTCTCGTTAACAATTTCATTATTACAAATAATAGGATCGTTTGTCCTTGGGTTGTAAAAAGTTGCATTATTTAATTGTTTGGAGGCCTCTTCAATGTAAAGTCTCTTATTCAACACCACCACAGCTCCACCTTTATCTGCCGGCTTGATAACAATGTCTTGGCGTTTTTTCAGTTGGAAAAGTGCTCGTCATTCTTCTTTCGATAAATTGGATTTGTTCAGAGGAGTTTGGCGAATATTTTGGATTTGATTTTCCGTACTTTTAATGTAAAGGTCAAGAGCTTTAGATTGATCGGAAGGAGGGGTCCATGTTGATTTACGTTGCCGATGTAAAGAAAATTCAATGTCATCCTCATC
Organism: Ampullaceana balthica; assembly: GCA_944989445.1. Classification (NCBI taxonomy): domain Eukaryota; kingdom Metazoa; phylum Mollusca; class Gastropoda; family Lymnaeidae; genus Ampullaceana; species Ampullaceana balthica. The sequence continues at coordinate 33,544 of CALYLW010000383.1, read as the reverse complement.
GTTATTCGCAGGGGTACCATAGAAGTAGAGCTGCAATCTCATTGAGCGAAAGAAACGATGGGCATCTGATAGTAATTGGTATTTATCACTTGAGGCCCGAAGAGGAATGAATTTGAGACCTTTACTCAGAACTGATCTTTCTGGCTCAGAAAGTGTAAGATCCGGTGGAATACAGACGACTAAGTTTGATTCATTATCCGTTACGTGAGACGTTGTAACTATAGGATCATTTGCAGTTTTAAGATGTTCAATCTTTCTTTTTTTGGCTCCAGATAATAAGTTGTAAAGCTCCCTATTGAGACCATGAATTATCCAGTGAATGAGATTGAATAGCAAGTTATTATTATGAGTATTCACACGAATTTGATCCTCCAATTTGTTATTTTTAATCGTTAGTTGAGAAATTAAACGCCTGTGAGAGTCCAAAACAATCCTCATACGTCCACAAGCACATCTCTTGTCAATGGCAGAAAGTTTGAGTCGATCAAAAGAATTAAAGGCACCAGCAGCAGGATGAAAATATGTTTTAAAACCTTTTGGAACAAGATTTTTATGAATACAATTGTTTAAAAAATTGACATGTGTGGTATATCGAGTCTTCTTAAATATATTGAAGTTACCCACAATGTCTGGTTCAGTAGTTACCCACAATGTCTGGTTCAGTAGTTACCCACAATGTCTGATTCAGTAGTTACCCACAAGGTCTAGTTCAGTAGTTACCCACAATTTCTGGTTCAGTAGTTACCCACACTGTCTGGTTCAGTAGTTACCCACAATGTCTAGTTCAGTAGTTACCCACACTGTCTGAATCAGTAGTTACCCACACTGTCAATAAACACTGATGCCTACCACGTAAAATATGGATGTCCGTTGATTCTACATGTGAAATATTTCTTACTTTTTTTTAAAAATATTTATTTTGTTTCAGGTGTGGCCTTCTGATTCCGTATTTTTTATTTCTAAACAACCATCCCAACCCTTTACACCATACGTTTTTATCTGAACTCTGAAATATGGATAGATTTTTTTTATTCAGGGAAGAGTTCGTGTTTCAGTCGAATAATGATGAAATAATACAAGATGATCTAAGTTAGGAAAGTGGGTGGAATTTTTTTTAATTTAAAAGATTTAAGGAAAATGTTTAAAATTTTGGAAATTGAAGGATACGATAATTATTGCAAAGCAACTCAGAATATATCAACTAAAAATTGAAGAACTTAGGTAATCAATTTTTAATTTTTAAATGCTTTTTTATAGTCGCTGCTTTTAGCATAGTTTTCTTTTAATTACTTAAATCAAAACTGTTTTTATACTTTTCAGATCTGATCAAGAAACTATGATATCTTCTAGAGACCTCCTCTTACTTGTACTTTCCATGCTCGGGTACTGCTCGTGTGCAAGTTTGATGGAGAAAGAAAAACCTAGCGTTCTGGGAAGTCAGGACTTGTCTGCCCATAGTTTTCAGAGCTGGAATGATTGGATGGGAAAACGAAATGGTATTTCGTGGGACCATGGGGATTTTGCTGGGGAAAAATTCCAGCAATGGTCTGACTGGATGTACAAACGTGGGCTTGCTGGGGGCAACAATGATTTACCTTTTGGAGATTTAGAAAAAAACAAGTTTCAGGGCTGGAGCGACTGGATGTCAAAACGTGGATTAAAAGGTTTTAACTCAGATCTTCCTTTTGGTGGTCTAGACAAATCCAATTTCCAAGGTTGGAGCGACTGGATGTCAAAACGTGGATTAAATGGTTTAGACGCTGATCATCCTTTTGTCGGTCTGGACAAATCCAATTTCCAAGGTTGGAGCGACTGGATGTCAAAACGTGGATTAAAGGGTTTTAACGCAGATCTTCCTTTTGGCGGTCTGGACAAAGCCAATTTTCAAGGCTGGAGTGACTGGATGTCAAAACGTGGATTAAATGGTTTAGACGCTGATCTTCCTTTTGGCGGTGTGGACAAATCCAATTTCCAAGGTTGGAGCGACTGGATGTCAAAACGTGGATTAAAAGGTTTTAACGCAGATCTTCCTTTTGGCGGTCTGGACAAAGCCAATTTTCAAGGCTGGAGTGACTGGACGTCAAAGCGTGGACTGACTGGTTTAAACCCCGATGAACTTTTTGGGAGCCTTGACAAACCTCATTTCCAAGGCTGGAGTGACTGGATGTCGAAGCGTAACGTCGCAACTGGTGCACCATTGGCTGATTCAAATGATCCGACGACTACCAAGAAGTGGAGTGACTGGGACGCCAGCGGACTCCTTCAGTCAGGTCACTTAGGCGGGGACCTAAGCTTAGGAAACTCATTTCAGAGCTGGGACGACTTCGCTAAACGTCAGCATTTTTCATTTCCTTCAACAAGTTTAAATAAATCCAATTTCCAGACTTGGCAAGACTGGATCAAACGAATGGCGCCTAACTGGTCTCGAACAGTCAAGAAGAGCAACTTCAGTGACAAGGACAGCTTGATGGGCTGGGGAGACACGGTCAAGAACGACAAGCGACATCTCGGGTATGTGCCACTTTCGTTTACTAATTTGAGACGCTATTTCAAAGACGGGCTGCAAGATTTGGGATCAACGCCGAAAGCCTCAAAGCAAGACAAAGATGAGAGTTCTGAGCCGGACGAGCAGTAAATCGGCGCCGTGTGAACGCCTTACAACAAAATTTGTCACTGCTATCGGTCAGTTCATTTGGGGATATGATGCAGATTAAGGTTGAACTGTTTAACTTTTTTAAAACAAATTTTTTTCACATGCTACACTAAAATCTGGAAAAGATTGCAGTAATGAGAGACTTGTGACTTTGTTGTAAGAAGTGTGGATGAGTTTGGTCTGATCTCAAGCACTCGTGAGATATATTTTTATAGACGATTCAATCAACAATTATTTAACTGTATCATTTCAATCTGTTTTGATGTTTTATTGAGGTTCCAATCATGCTTGCATTCATTTCAAAATATTAGTTTCCAAAAAATAAACAAGGCTTATTGCGTTGCACTTTGAAGTCGAAGTGTGTTATTATTTTCTTGAACTTTTTGTGTTGCTATTTTTGTCCTTGGTGTTCGCCTCCTTTTTGGAAAATAAAAATGCAATCGCTGTAATAGCTGTCCTGGAAAGAGCTCTTGGGTTCGTTTTTTAGTTATAAATTATATATAAGTGATACATTTTACGAAAATCGATTTGGTTTAGACTTAAGGGCAGAAACATTAAACACTTCACGATAAGAATATAACTAATTTTAAAAAAATAAAACAAGCTAGAGTCATCAGTATCGAAATGAATCTGATGTTTTGAAATAATGTTGTTTTTTTAATTCAAATTTTATCTGCCAAATTGTACTGTCTTTGCCATTATATTAAATAAAGACTTGACATACACTTATATAGACACTCTCTTTATATTCTTGAGATTATATTAGTATTTTATCCGAATGATATAGCAAAGTAAAGCTAAATCCCCTAAATGAAAACAAATCAATAATGGATGAGAGTGTGCCAACAAATTAAGCAGCATATAAAATTAACAAATTCTAAAGAAACTTGGTAAACAAAAAAAAGTTTTTGTTTAAAGCTACTAATGTAAAAAGGAATGTGTAGAGTGCAATGATGTTCTGTGTATAAGATACTAGCAAAATGCCCCCGCTTCGCTGCGGAAATTAGTATTTCAGTTACGTTGAGAATCCGCGAAACACAAATTCAAAACACCAATTGATTTCAATCTGGATCATGATGGATATAATACATATATTAACTTCAACGTCTTGTCTGTCTGTCTGTCCTAGTCCCGCAGAAAAACAAAAGCTAAAAGTAAAAAATGACACACTTCCCGCGATCCCATCGAGCTGATAATTTAAATTTTTTTTGTCTGCTACCATTGCGGGAGGGTACGCAACAACTTCACAAAGTTTCATGCTCCTACCTACACGGGAAGTTATCTATGTAATGATGAGTCTGTTTTATATAGCTCATATCAGGAAAAAAACTACATTTTGGCCCCCGGCCCCCTAGTGAATGATAATTTTACATTTGTTTTGATTGTTACCATTGCGGAAATGTACTTAACAACTCTCCAAAGTTTCATGCTGCTACCAACACGAGACATTGGAGAATTAGTGATGAGTCAGTTTTTTATATTTAAAAAAACTACATTTGGGCCCCCGACCCCCATTAAGTGAAAATATCTATAATTTTTGAACCTGTTACCATCGCAAAATGTTACTTAACAACTACTCAAACTTTCATGCTTCTTCATACACAGAAAATAGGAGAATTAGTGATTTTCAGTTTTTATATAGCTCATATAATGAAAAATCTACATTAGGGCCCCTGGGCCCCAGTAAGTGAAAGTTTAAATATTTCTTCGCCTGTTACCATCGCGGATGTGTACTCAACAACTTCCCAAAGTTTCATGCTTCTACCTACTCGGGAAATAGGAGAATTAGTGATTTTCAAATGTTTATATAGCCCATAGAAGGAAAAAAACGATTTTGGACCCCCGGCCCCCATGAAGGTGAATTTTAAAATTCTTTTTCGCCATTTGTCGCCCAAAGAGGCTACTTGACAATTTCCCAAGGTTTTATGCTTCTACCTACGCGGTAAATCCGAGAATTAGTGATGAGTCTGTTTTAATATAAGAAGAAACTACATTTTGGCCCCCGGCCCCCATTAAAAGATAATTTAAATATTGTTTGTACCTGTTACCATCGTGGAAGTGTACTTAACAACTACCCCAAGTTTCATGCTTCTACCTACACGGGAAATAGGAGAATTTGTGATTTTTAGTTTTTGTATAGCTCATATTAGGAAAAAACTTCATTTGGGCCCCCGGCCCCCAGGAAGTGATAATTTAAAAAAATTTTCTCCCGTCGCTATTGCTGGTTTTTACTCAACAACTTCCCAAAGTTTCATGCTTTTGCCTACTCAAGAAATGAGAAAATTAGTGATTTTATATTTTATATAGTCCATATAAGGAACAAAAGCTTTTTTGGGCCCCGGGCCCCCAAAAGTGTGAATTTTAAAATTCTTATTCGCCAGTTATCGTTGAGAGAGTATACTCAGCAAGTTCCCAAAGTTTCATGCTAATACCTACACGGGAAGTTGGAGAATTAGTGATGAGTCAGTTTTTTATATTAGAAAAAACTACATTTGGGCCCCCGCGCCCCGGACACCATTAAGTGTTATTTTTAATATTTTTTTCGCTTGTTACCATCGCGGAAGTGTGCTTATCAACTACCTAGTGTTTCATGCTTCTACCTACTCGGGAAATAGGAGAATTAGTGATTTTTAATTTTATATAGCTCATATAAGGAAAAAACTTCATTTGGGCCCCCCGGTCCCCAGGAAGTGATAATTTAAATATTGTTTTTCCCGTTACCATCGCGGGATTGTACTCAACAACTTCCCAAAGTTTCATGCTTCTGCCTACTCGGGAAACAGGAGAATTGATGATTTTAATATTTTATATAGGCCATAGTAGGAAAAAAAAGTTTTTGGGCCCCCGGCCCCCATGAGTGTTAATTTTAAAAATCTTTTACGCCAATTATCGTCGCGAGAGGCTAACTCAATAACTTCCCAAAGTTTCATGCTTCTACCTACGCGGTAAATCCGAGAATTAGTGATGAGTCTGTTTTAATATAAGAAGAAACTACATTTGGGCCCCCGGCCCCCATTAAGTGATAATTTAAATATTGTTTTTACCTGTTACCTTTGTGGAAGTGTACTTAACAACTACCCCAAGTTTCATGCTTCTACCTACACGGGAAATAGGAGAATTTGTGATTTTTAGTTTTTATATAGCTCATATTAGGAAAAACTTCATTTGGGCCCCCGGCCCCCAGGAAGTGATAATTTAATTTTTTTTTCTCCCGTTGCTATCGCTGGTTTGTACTCAACAACTTCCCAAAGTTTCGTGCTTTTGCCTACTCGAGAAATGAGAAAATTAGTGATTGCATATTTTACATAGTCCATATAAGGAAAAAAAGCGTTTTTGGGCCCCGGGCCCCCAAAAGTGTGAATTTTAAAATTCCTAATCGACAATTATCGTCGAGAGAGTGTATTCACAAGTTCCCAAAGTTTCATGCTAATACCTACACGGGAAGTTGGAGAATTAGTGATGAGTCAGTTTTTTATATAAGAACAAACTACATTTGGGCCTCCACGCCCCGGACACCATTAAGTGTTATTTTTAATATTTTTTTCGCTTGTTACCATCGCGGAAGTGTGCTTATCGACTACCTAGTGTTTCATGCTTCTACCTACACGGGAAATAGGAGAATTAGTGATTTTTAGTTTTTATATAGCTCATATGAGGAAAAAACTTCATTTGGGCCCCCGGCCCTCAGGAAGTGATAATTTAAATATTTTTTCTCCCGTTACCATCGCGGGATTGTACTCAACAACTTCCCAAAGTTTCATGCTTCTGCCTACTCGGGAAATAGGAGAATTGGTGATTTTCACATTTTATATAGGCCATATAAGGAAAAAAAACGTTTTTGGACCTCCGGCCCCCATGAGTGTTATTTTTAAAATTCTTTTACTCCAACTTTCGTCGCGAGAGGCTACTCGACCACTTCCCAAAGTTTCATGCTTCTACCTACACGGAAAGTTGGAGAATTAGTGATGAATCAGTCAGTGAGTGAGTGAGTGAGTGAGTGAGGGCTTTCCCTTTTATTAGTATAGAAGAAAGATGCTGAAATGTTGTTGTTGTTTTTTTAATTCGCACATAAATTAGCAGAAATCTTTCAAATCAATATGTAAACAATATAATTTTTAAGGATAACATAAAAATGTATGGTCCTCTATGAATTCAAAAAAAAATAAACCACATATAGTACAAAACAACAACAACATAATGTTAATGAAACCAAAGCTAAAATCCTTCACACATACTTCGCAGCAGCATTTTGTGCCCTGGTGACAAGGACGTCTCAATAAACTTAGATAAAAAAGAAGAAAAGCTAATATAACTGTAGGAGAAACAGGCATAAATAAACTCCTATGAATTACTAGCAGCTAGATTACTCAAAAAACTTAATATACACTCCCCAATCCTGGAAGTACTTTTCCAAGCCTATGTAAACCAGAGTAAAGTGTCCTAGGGCCTAGGATGGAAACTTTTTTTTTAAAACTTATATATAATAGATTCTGGTAATTATAGACATGTTTCACTACCTAGTATTACTTTTAAATTACTAGAACACATAATATATAGTAGTATAGTCACCTAGATAACCAATTTTCTGCGCCCACCTTAACACGCGTTTGTGCGAAAATCAATTAATTGGGCTGATGAAAAGTTGTCAAAAGGATTTGATAATAATATTAAACCGATGCAATTTTACAAGATTTCTCAAAAGCAATTGATTAAGTTCAACATTCTAGTTTACTCAAAAAAAATCGTTGACAAAGAGCAAACTTTGAGATTTAATGGATCGAAAAATAAGCACCAATAACGGTAAACTTGGGATTTCCATAAAGAACTGTCCTGGGCCCACTGATCTTTCTAATTTCTATAAATGATTTACCCAAAAGTATTTCATCTGAAACAAAAGTTAGGTTATTTACTGGTGATTTAAAATATATAGAACAATTATGTCAAAAAATAAATTAGCAAATTCTTACAAAATGACCTAGACGAATTACAAAAGTTGATAACTAATTGGAATATACCTTTCCACTCAGAGAGTGCAATCTCTTAAGAGTTTGTTTTTTAATCCGAACTATTTCATTCAAATGTAATCTACCACACTAAAGATGCAAAGTGCTTAGGACTCCTAAGCTAGGAGTAGTCATAATAAACGTACACATCACACCGAATGTCGTGTTAAAGAACTAATTCAAATATTCACACAAAAAAAATAAAGCTTTATAAAAAGAAACTTTTACAAATGTAATAAGAACATAAAACTAAACTTCTACCTTAAATTGGCCAAATCTGTACTGGAATTTACATCTTCTGTGTGAGATCTTTGAACACAGACAACAAATAAAAGAGAAACAATTCAAAAAAAAATAGTGCAGCAAGATTCATTACAGGTGAATGGTGAATATTCACAGTTGTCATTAGTTAAATCACCAAGCCTAGAAACACTGGACTAGAGGGTAGATGAAAAAAACAACAACAAAGTAGCAATAATATAAAAGTCATTACATCCTAGCATGATAATTCAACACTTAGACATTTGGATAAAACACTTTTCTTGTGCTATTTGCATCCTCCATCTTCCCTTCTGACATTCCAGCGTGGAATGGGTTGCCTGAAAAAAAACAGAAAAACAAACGCAATAACAACATTGCAAGCTCCAATAAAAATGCAAGACAAGACATACACCATGGATATAAACGAATAATGCAATAATCTAATGTAAAGAAAAGAGCGTCTTTAATATATATGATTAAATGAAATATCAATTAAACAAAAGACAAGAACCTCATCGTATACGTGACCTAGCGTTTAGCTCAGGGCTTTCAGAATTTTAACAAAATCTGTAGGCATAAAATTTATCATTCAAAAACAAAAGCAAAGAAATATTTATCACCAAAAGAAATTAAATTGACATAAACTTAGTAACATGTCAATTAGTTAGAATTAGTCTGATTAAGTGCTAATATTTGCTTTCACATTTATCAACGCTCTCAGGAACTTGAACAGTGTTGCTGATGGCCCCTTCAAGGACCCTCCATGGGCATGAACTGATCCACGGGCCGTAGTTTTAGACACAAATTTATGGGAGATAAGGATGTTAACTTGAACAACACCTTTTATACCAGTCCTGAACCAATGTTACAACGTTACGATGCATTGACAGGTTGTGACAATTTCAGATTTACACAGGATTGAAGTTCTGCGACAGTGCCATGGTAAGATGATTGACAACGAATAATTGATAAAATCATGTCAAGGCCATCACATGACATAATCGAGTAAAATTTATGTGTTTTTCTGAACTGGTGTGTTGGCGTGTTTCTTAGAATCCGTTTGAGGAAGAGCTGGAAGTGTGGAAAGTTTTCTACGGCTAGTTATGATTGGCCTAAAATTAATTTTTCTACTATGCAAGAAAAAAGTCTTTTAATATGCGGGTAAGTGAAGTATCAACATAATGAAGGTTGGGAGGACACGGGTCGCTGGTGGGACATCACTGTGATATAAAACTTTCATTGCTTTGTAAAACTCAGTTCCAAACATTTGAAGTATGAAGAAGTGTTCATGTATGGTGGAAAGATTGTTGACGTTTTGTTGCTGTGTCATGATCCCGAATTACTGATTTTTTTAATCTGCCCATTCGTCAGATCAGCTCATTCCGTCATTACTTAACAGTTAGTGCAACAAAAACTCTAGTCTGTGCCCTTGTTCTAGCTCGTATTGATTATTGCAATTCTCTTCTGTCATGTGCGCTAAAACAATACATTTAAAAACTACAGAAAGTTCAAAATTCAGCTGCCAGACTAGTTCTTAAGGCAAAATAACATGACCATGTTACTCCGCTACTTTACTCATTTCATTGGCAACCTATACAAGCTCGAATTGATTACAAACTGGCTGTTCTCTGTCACAACTTCTTTTCTGACTCATCTCCTTCATATCTTACTGAACTTCTGTCGGTATACTCACCCAGTCGTCAGCTACGCTCTTCTGCAGACACACGTATTCTCTGTGTTCCTAAGAAACGAACTAAAACTTTTGGCGAAAGGTCATTCTCTTTTTGTGCAGCCAAACAATGGAATTCTCTACCATTACACACCCGTAGTTTTCCAACTACCAAATCCTTCAAGACTGCACTTAATACGCATCTTTTCAAAATGTATTTACAAAATTAATGAAACAACATTTCTTTTAATGATTAACGTAGCTTATGTGTAATGTACTGTCCTGTATGTTGTTATTATGGTATAAATGGTTATTTAATTATTATATGTATGTTATGATCTCCATGTAAAGCGCTGTTATCCCGGTTCCTAGCTCGGATACAGCGCTATATAAATTATCAATTATTATTATTCTGATCACACTATTCGTTTGTGTATCTTGTTGTTTTTATTCTAAAACATACTACATCTTATTTTAAAATGTAAGTTTGAAGATTCATCTGGCCTTGAATAGTTTTTCAAATGACTCCTGTAGATGAATTGCAAGGATTGGGCAGTGAGCATTGTGAGCTGTGCATGGACCACAGTGAGCATTGTGAGCTGTGCATGGATCACAGTGAGCATTGTGAGCTGTGCATGGACCACAGTGAGCATTGTGAGCTGTGCATGGACACATTGAGCATTGTGAGCTGTGCACGGACCACAGGGAGCATTGTGAGCTGTGCATGGACCACAGGGAGCATTGTGAGCTGTGCATGGACCACAGGGAGCATTGTGAGCTGTGTATGGACCACACTGGCCATCAGTTTGAACACGTTCGATCATTTACTGGTTCCTACATTTGCTTAGGGGCCGTCCATAAATGACGTCACGCACCTAAAAGGGGGGAGGAGGGTGTCACACTTTTATGACGATGCGTGACGATGGGGAGGGAGGGGTGAAGAAATGTTATGTCACATCAAAAGGGTAACTTTAAATAAAGCTTGTAAGATTTGGTCGCTTACAATTTATTTAATGACTTTTTATATTTTTTAAATATTTTTTTTTAATTTATTTTTTTTAAACCATCAGTGCTTCTCAAATTACCGGTCCGTAGGGCACCAGACGCCCGTTGGCGTAAGTTATAAAGAAATGAAAATTAATTCTAATTATAATCCTTAAGTTTGAGAAAACTTATAAAATTGTTACCCTCTGTCGTTTGATGTTGACATCAAAGCATTTGTGATGTAACCGCAGCTCCATTTGGTTCTCTTACGGCAGGAGTCGGCGAACTGTTTGCCCCTTACCTCAAAATGTACAAGTTTATGTGTGCGTTACCCCCCCCCAGACTCGAGGTCCTGCACACATGACTCGGGTGGGGAGTTTGGGGAGCGTCGTTAGCGCTCCCCCCTCCCCTAAAATGCAACTAAAGTTTTATAAGCATGATAAGTGTCTAAAATGATATATGAATAGGATTATGTGTAGCTATTTTAAGTCAAAACGACGCGGAATATCCATTTGGGGGGATCTATTTGATATAATTATAAACGTTTTAAGTTTGATATAATTGCTCGATTGTTTTTTTGCCTAACGTCCCTCGCCATTCGAGATTTAATAGTATTCATTAACGTTATTGAATGCATCAAATTCTTGACATCGCAATTCGAGAGTAGCACAAAACAACTTTTCGTCTTAGCTCAGTTTTTAAGGCATTAATTTTTAAATATCACAGAAAGGATACTTGATACAGTCAAGTCATGTGGATTAAGATTATTGTCACTCATGTCAATATAAATATAAGTAGGGTGGATTTAAAGTGTCTTCGTATAGTACGTAGGTGTCACGTGTGAATCACGAGTTGGATGATGGAGAGGTCACGTGAGTGAAAAAGCGGGAAGAAGGTTCGAAAGTATTATCAGAGTTGGAGAAATTATGTGTGTAATGGCGGTCGTGTGCTTGAGGACTCCACGTTGTATAACCTCAAATTATATATGTACTGTGCATAGTGTGGATATTAACTTTGTTTTATTGAAACCAATTCTTCAGAGCATCATTGTATGCAAGGTTATGTATTGAGAGAACGCCTACAAGATACACTATTAAGTAAAACATCACAAAGATTTTACAGTAGGTAAGAAATCTACATAGTTGTCAAATTTAATAAATGCATTTTCTAGAAGGAACCAGTTCAATAGGGGGCATATGTTCGAAGCGTACACGTACAAATTACGGTACACATGACGTATTTTAATATATCTAGTGTTGTAGTGGATGTTTTATGTCCCAAATGAGTCTGCATTACCCCCAAGAATTCCCTTTTGACCCCAGATGGGGTAATTTACCCCTGTTCGCCGACTCTCTTTCTTACGGTATGCCCGACAGTCAATTAAGGGATTTTTTAAAAATACATTTTAAAAATATTATTTTTAAATATTCTTTTTCTAAACAAAGAAGTTAACCGTGATGATTAAAAGTCAATGTTTAATTTGTATGCGTTAAAATAAACTATAATCTAAGGATGGTAACACATTTCGTTTTTGAAGGCCGGTTACACGTTTTTAAAAAACGGACCGATTAAATCGGATACCTAAAAATTAAAATGATAAAAGTTTATGTATAACGAGCAACCAAGCCCGTCCAAGGACGTTCCGCCACCGTTCGGTGGCATGTTGTAACTCCCCTTAAACAGCCGTCTCGACCGGCATACATGTGCATCTCCTCAAAAATACTATTCATTATAGTTAAAATAAATAACTCGTAAAAACAGAGCTTTTGACTATAAATCCCAACGCGCAAAACTCAAAATAAAGTCTTGGAAGAAATATTGCACCAAAAATAACTTGTTTTGAACGTCCGCCTAAACTTGATATGATTGGCTGTAGGAGTCATGTGTGTTTGAGAGACCAATCGCTATAGATGACGGGTCAGAACTTAGCCTTTTACTATATAGGATTATTATCAACCCAAAAGGAGCGGATTCTAGCGAATTTATATGCCCACAATGATTCAGCATTACCCCCAATAGTTCCCTTTTTAAATCCCTTATATTAACTTCGCGGCCGTCTCATCATCTCATGGGCTGGGCGGGTGGAAAAACAAAAGTCAAAAATGACCCACTTCCAGTGATCCGATCGATCTGAAATTTGGCACACAGACCCGTCTCACCTAACCATGCATCGTATTAAAATTTCAGATCGATCGAACGTACCATAATTAAATTAATGCATTTTAGTTTATCCTAATATGAGGTATGTAATTCAAATTCACGGTTTGTTATTGTTATTTTGCCACGTGAAAGTTTGAGTAGACGCGTTGAGGCGGCCCGACGAAGCGACGGGGTGCTTTTGTTTACATTTTACGTGTCACGCTGAGCTCGGTCAAGCGAATCGGTGACCAGAATTTTCCCCTCTCCCCCTCCCACCCACCCACCCCTCCCCACCCCTAGGGTTATGAAGCAAATTTGAGTTAAGACAGATTCAGTCTGTAAATGTTTGAAAATAATCAATACTGTTAGTTATGTCTCATATATAAGGGATTTATAGTCAAAAACTTTGTTTTTACGGGTTTGTTTTATTAAATCCCTTATATTAACTTCGCGGCCGTCTCTGTCTGTCTCTCTGTCGTCATCTCATCATCTCATGGACGGGCGGAAAAACAAAAGTCGAAAATGACCCACTTCCCGTGATCCGATCGAGCTACAATTAAGCACACGGACCCGTCTGACCTAACAATGCATTGTATCAAAATTTCAGATCGATCAAACGTACCGTAATTAAATTAAGGCATTTATAGTTTATCCTTATATGAGGTATGTAATTCAAATTCACGCTTTGTTATTGTTTTTTTTTCACGTGAAAGTTTGAGTAGACGCGTTGAGGCGACCCGTCGAAGCAACGGGGCGCTTTTGTTTACATTTTACGTGTCACGCTGAGCTCGGTCAAGCGAATCGGTGACCAGACTTTTCCCCTCTCACCCTCCCCCCACAGGGTTATGAAGCAAACTTGAGTTAAGACAGATTCAGTCTGTAAATGTTTGAAAATAATCAATACTGTTAGTTATGTCTCATATATAAGGGATTTATAGTCAAAAACTTTGTTTTTACGGGTTTGTTTTATTAAATCCCTTATATTTATTTCGCGGCCGTCTCATCATCTCATCATCTCATGGGCTGGGCGGGCGGAAAAAGAAAAGTCAAAAATGACCCACTTCCAGTGATCCGATCGAGCTAAAATTAGGCACACGGACCCGACTCACCTAACAATGCATCGTATCAAAATTTCAGATCGATCGATCGTACCGTAATTAAATTAATGCATTTTAAGTTATCCTTATATGAGGTACGTAATTCAAATTCACTGTTTGATATTGTTTTTTTCCACGTGAAAGTTTGAGTAGACGCGTTGAGGCGGCCCATCGAAGCACCGCGGCGCTTTTGTTTACATTTTACGTGTCACGCTGAGCTCGGTCAAGCGAATCGGTGACCAGACTTTTCCCCTCTCACCCTCCCCCCCCCGGGTTATGAAGCAAAGTTGAGTTACGACAGATTCAGTCTGTAAATATTTTTAAATACTTTTAGTTATGTCTCATAATAAGGGATTTATAGTCAAAAACTTTGTTTTTACGGGTTTGTTTTTATTAAATCCCTTATATTAACTTCACCGCCGTCTCTGTCTCTCTGTCGTGATCTCTGTCTGTCTATCTCTCTCTCTCTCTCTCTCTCTCTCTCTCTCTCTCTCTCTCTCTCTCTCTCTCTCTCTCTCTCTCTCTCTCTCTCTCTGTCTGTCTTGGGCGGGCGGAAAAACAAAAGTCAATAATGACCCACTTCGCGTGAAGCCATCGAGCTGAAATTTGGAACACGAACCCGTGTCAACTAAAAATGCATCGTATCAAAATTTCAGATCAATCGTACGTACCGTAATTAAATTAATGCATTTCTAGTTTATCTATATAAACTATATGTAGAAGTCGCTATTGTTCACATTTTACGGGTCACTTGACTTCACGCCAGCCATCGGTGAACACATCTCGTGTTTTAACCAGGAGTACCGGCGTGCTTTTGTTTACATTTTACGTGTCACGCTGAGCTAGGTCCAGCGATCGGTGACCAGACCTTTCCCCTCTCCCCCCCCCCAGGGGTTATATAGCAAAGGGAAGTTAAGACACACTCAGTCTGTAAATGTTTGTCGCGTTTGAACATAATCAATACTTTTGTTATGTCTCATATATAAGGGATTTATAGTCAAAAATTTGTTTTTACGGGTTTGTTTTATATACCCCAAATGAGATAATATACCGCTGTTCACCGACCCCTCGGTTAAACCGCCCGAAAGCGGTAGCCATGTATTTTTCATTAGTTTATAAACTCAAGAGAATGCAACAATTTAAACACGCCTCGTCCATTGCTGGCATTATATTTACAAATCTTGTGAGACATACTTGAAATCGTGAAAAAAATGGAAAAAAACAACACAAAAGCAAAAACAAAAAAAACAACAAAAAAAACAACTCGTGAGCTTCGGAGTAAAAAGTTATGATAATATTGGATATTTTATTAATGTCATAGTATTTTTCAGTCTTCAACTTGCAGGAATTACTGTATTTTGCGACGCAGAAGATGACGCCCTACTTTCCTGTACAAATGTGGGGTTCGTACAGTACTCGCCATATTCCTCTTCCAGTGCATACCAAATAATTTTTTAAAAACATGAGATTTGATATCAATGTGGTAATTGTCGATCAAATGCCTTTGACGTGCCTTAACTTATACATAGTAGGAAAACTGTCATTATAAGATCGAAATCAATTTGAGGAATCTTTCTGTATATACATATTCTTGGTTTATCAACAATGAAATGATCCTTGTAATATCAATAGTCACATTCACGAGCTTAATCGCGAAGGTTAATCACATAAAATGGTTTTTGACATTACCGCCACATTTTACGTTAACTGGCTTGCTATGCCTTGGCAACAGTGGCGTAGCTAGGGGGTGCAGGGGGGACATATGTCCCCGGGCGCCACGTTAGGGGGCGCCAAAATGAGTATTAAAATTAATTATCTAAATTTATTTTGATGTAAACTAATGCATTTCAAATAAGTGTGCAAGATTGAATTTGGAACTCCACAAATATCTTCTTTACAAACAAGTTGGCAAGCATGATTTTGACGCCCCTATGGCCGAAACGTTCGCTGTTTTGTTACGTCTTGTCAGGCCTACTTATACCCTGTTTTTATATTATAAATTTACCTTGAAACAGTTACCGTAGAGAAACTGGAATATGATAACATACCTCTAGCCGACTGTCGGTCACAATAACATAACAATGTTGATGTAATGACTGGGCATATATCCGGCCTTCAACAGCGAATATGTGCCAGAAATCAAAGAGCATTGTTTTCAAACTGTGACAACCACATCTTACGCTCACCTAAACATAGGGTTGCCAGACGTCCGGAAGAAGGAGGACATGACCTCCTTTTTAAATCCCTTATATTAACTTCACCGCCGTCTCATTCGTCGTCCCTCGACCGCGACGCTCGTTCGTCCCTCGACCGCGACGCCCTTAAATCCCTTATATTAACTTCACCGCCGTCTCATTCGTCGTCCCTCGACCGCGACGCTCGTTCGTCCCTCGACCGTGACGCCCGTCCGCCCGCGGAAAAACAAAAGTCGAAAATGACCCACTTTCAGTGAAGCCATCGAGGTGAAATTTGGCACACGGACCCGTCTCACCTAAAAATGCATCGTATCAAAATTTCAGATCGATCGAACGTACCGTAATTAAATTAATGCATTTTTAGTTTATCTATATAAATCACTATTTAGAATGTTTAGTCGTCGTCTGCTAGAGCTTTGACCTAGTTTTAAAGCCAAGGGAGATACTTTGGTTTCAGTCTGTAAATGTTTGTCACTTTTGAACATAATCAATACTTTTAGTTATGTCTCATATATAAGGGATTTTTAATCAAAAACTTTGTTTTTATGGGGTTGTTTAATTAGCTCAATGTTCTCCGTCCGGCAGGCTAAGCTAAAATCGTTTAAAATGTGGGGCTTTTCTTATATTTTATATTATAATTTTTATGTATCATTTTTTTAAAATATTACATTGTATGTTTACTTTAAATAAAAATAGATTATGGCCATTTTTAAAACCTAGAAATCTAGACAAGGACGAAAAAATCTAGTTCTAGTTCTAGGTTAAAAAATATCTCAGTCATTGAAAATGAAACGGAAGAAACAGCAGTCATGGAGATTATGAGCCGTCTTCACACAACCTTGTAAGTTTTGAAAAATAGACATTTATTTCACTGAAAGTCAAGGAGGTGTTGAGAAGACTTAAGGAAAGTGGTCAAGAAGAATAGTTTTGCAGATGTTAGTTGGTGTATGAAACAAGCATTGGTTACTTAGAAAAGTGGTTGAAAACTTGATGAATTTCAATGCTTTAATTGTATGTACTTAGATAATATCAATGAATTTAAACTTGATGACCTTTTGGCGTGTATATTGTATTTGAAAGAGATGGGTATTGTAGATGGTGTGCAATTGTTTGACCAATACAGCAATCTTAAATCATTAGTACAAGACAAAAATGAAAAGTTTTTTAAGACTCGTGCATGAACAAAGGCAACTATTATAATAAAATTGTACTGACTTTAAGTTTAATCCGGGACGACTCAAATGAAATATTCAAAATGTCCTTCTTTGTCGTCCTCCTTATTGTTTTATTATGCCCTTCTTTTGCTGTCCACGTATTTGGCAACCATAGCTAAACAGGATCCAGTTGTTATCACGTAATTTGGAACAGTTGAAAGTATATATTTGTTTTTCTCTCATTCAACAACTCATTGGAAAGAATTAAAAAGAATTGTGCCAATCACAGTGAAGAGGGAGTCTAAAACATACTGGAGTGCACGATCAGAAGCTGTTAAAGATATTTATGAAGGACTATATGAACTAGTAGGGCTGTTGGAAAAAAATTATCAGAAGATGCAACTATGGCGCCTGACAACAGAAGTGATGCAGAAACTTTATTGGCAGGTATATTAAACTTAAACTTTCTAGTTTTGATACATTTCTGGAACATCATACTTTGGAAAATTGATCGTGTCCAGAAACGGTTGCAGGAAAATACTATGAATTTCAAGGAAGCAGCATTTGATCTTGAATCGCTGGTTCAAGAACTTGTCAACATTCGTGATAATTTTATCCTAGTTGCGATTGACAATGGAAAAACAAGATGCACAACTTGGGGAAACGAGGTTGACAGAAGGATTAGACGACATCGGAGGATACCTGGAGAATTAGCAAGAGATGCAGGACTTTCGGCAGAAGAAGAAATTGCACGTGTTAGGAACTGCGTAATTGATAGACTCCAACAGGAGATATCAAAACGTTTTTTTTCTCTAAAAATCTTAAACACCAAATTTGGATTTTTAATAAACGTCAAAACTCTTCTCGCTGAAACAAATGTCGATACACCTCGTCAAAATTTCTTATATTTTGGAAATTTCTACGGCACTAACTTCAATGGTCACGAATTATGCACAGAAATTGGAGACTACAAAATGCTGTTCAGTTCCTGGACTGAAGTTCTACCTGAAACTTCTTTGGAGCTACTTGGTTTTATTGTTTCATATTGAGATGATATATTTCCAAATCTGTGCATTCCACTGCAAATACTTCTAACAATTGCTGTTTCAATTTCAAGCTGTAAGTGGTCCTTTAGCAAACTGAAGCTTATTTTGTCTTATTTACATGCTTCAATGGGACAAGATCGTCTTAGTGATCTTGCACTCTTTTGCATCAAAAGAGAAACACTTGAGAATATTAATTTTGACAATGTGATTAACGAGTTTGCGAGTGTCAAATGAAGGAGGATCTATTTGTTGTAGACTATGTCTATTCCAGTAATGTATAATTAGTAGAGTCTATTTTTTTCAAATAAATTGTTTACAATCGCATAGAAAATAATTATTATTCTGTATTCTACTTCATTAAAATACCAGATGCTTCGAAAATGAACGATATAAACCGTAAAATTTCAAAAAATTTCTTGGTGGCTCAGTGAGCCCCCAGAATCTGTCGGTCCGAGAAGGGGTGCAGAATTTGTGTCTTGTCCCCGGCGCAGATGACCCTAGCTACGCCACTGCTTGGCAACTAAACAAATTTTAAAAAAAATATATTATATAAAACAAGCCGAAATCATACTTAATCTTATAGGGTTTTAAGCCATGTAGGGGCTCATTTTGCTGTCACGTCAGCAGAGGCGTAACTAGGTTTTTGGCGCCTTGGCTAATTTATTTTTGGCGCCCTCGATAAATTGACAAGTTTCGGCTTTGCCATTTTTTCATTTTTTAGAAAAAAATAAATGAATTTCTCTTATTTTATTTATGACAATAATCACGTAGTCTGACAGTGAAAGTAATACAATGTGAATATAAAAAATGCAAAAGACAGGAATAATATTAAATTGCAGTTTATTATTTACTAATAATACCAAATAAATTGGTGGATAAAACTGGATATTGTTGTGCTAATAAAGAACACAGCTAAACTTGAAGTAACATGTATTATAAATTTAAAAAATACTGTCGATGTGTCATTCTCATTATCTCATACATAACGATAGAAACTCACAATTAAAAGTAAATTAAATTTAATTAACACTCCACCGATCCACTTATATGTCCTATATCAAAGGTTCAAAGCTTAACTTTTCTTGTTTTTAATGTTTGCAAAATTAGTGATTATTTCATTGAAGTTTATATACATGCAACTGGTAAGTTCACTTTCGATGGAAAGAAGAGCTAGAGATGATGTGCGTTGTTAACCTGAAGTCGATCTCAAGTAATTTTTGATAATTTTTAGTTTGCTGAAACTCCGTTTAGCAGTGGCTACTGTGGTTGGCATTTTAAGATATGTTTTCAGAGCTCGTTCGATATTCGGGTACGATTCTTACAATTCCCATTAAGCGAGAACATTTATAGGATCTAAATGGCACAAGTCATCGTGATTTATTTATTTTTTTTATTATTATTTTTTTTTGTATATATTTTTTTGCAATAGTTCAATCATTTGGTGTTTAAAGGATTTTATTTCGGTTATAAATTGCTCTTTATTTCTTTCAGTTTTCGAGTTAGGGAAACTGGTGTAATAGGCGCAGATTAATCAAGGACAATGTTGATATTGAGAGGGGGGAGAGAACAGCCATATCGGCTAGTAGGATTGACAGGAAAGATAGCCGGTGTCTGATGTTTCACATGAAGGAGTCAACTTGCTTAGACATACAGACACAAGCCCGTGAGATGAGACACCTTATCTCCCCTCCCCCACTTGACTCCCTAGACAGTGGGATGGGGATAGTAAGATTGTTCTTTTTAAAAGAAAGACTGTAAAATCATATTGACATTTGTATGATAAGAAGCCCCGCAAAGGCCATAAAAATAATAAAAAAATATTATAATGATTTAAATGAAATATATTTTAATATAATTAATTATTCACTTTTTTGTTATCGAGAATAAAAGAGAAATATAGTCTAACCTGGCTAAGTCGAAATTCCTTGAGTCGAAAACCTCCCTATATCGAATTAGTCGTTAGGTCCCGGCGAAATTCCATAAGACTAATGTATTTTAGATCTCCTTAACTCCATGATTTTTGGCTTTCAACCTCTCTTAGTCGAATTTTCCAAGGCATTTGGGTTATTATTCTGGAGTGACATTTCAGAACACGTGTTCCATAGAGCCACGTAAATGGACGTAAATTCTTATTTTAGTGCATTCCACGAGAGATTAAGTGACCCTTGCAAGTACAAAAAATGACAAGGACAAGAAAAAGGAGTGGTAACTATATATAATTCGCGTCCCTTTGCTGCATGCTGTGACTCTTTTTAAAAAGGATAATCTTACTCCCCCCATCACACTGACGAGGGAGTAATGTGGGGGAGGGGAGGGAAGGTGTTTCCTCTCACGGGCTTGTGTCGGCATGTCAAAGCAAGTTGGCTCCTTTCATATGAAACATCAGACACCGGCTCTCTTTCATGTCAAGCCTACTAGCCGGTATGGCTGTTCCCCCCACACCTCTCAATATCTACATTGTCCTTGATTAATCGGCGCATATTACGCTATTTTCCCTAAATCAAAAACTCCGTAAGTCGATTTTTTTTCGGGTCCTTTTGAGTTCGACGAAGAGAGGTCCAACTGTATTTATTTAAATACAAATTTAAAAATTATAGATTTAGTGGTGCCCTTTTGAGCTGGCGCCCTTGGCAACTGCCCCGATGCCAACCCGTTGCTACGCCACTGCACGTCAGTACAAGGAAAATCACGCCAAAACATGAAAAAAAATGCACCAGTACCTGGTAAATGTCAAAATTCCTGCCATCGGCTAATACGAAAAAGTTTGAGAAGCACAGGCTTACAATTTATTAAAATGACCTGTGTGTTACGATATTACAATTTTTTTAATTTTTTTTTGTTAAAGCTTCGTGACGTAATTTTGGAGGGGGTTCTAACTTTTTGTGACGACGCGTGATGAGGGGGTGAGGGGGTGAAAAATCGGCCAAAATGGCGTGACGTCATTTATGGACGGCCCCTCACAGTATTTTGATGTATTAAACTTTGCTGTATTATTATAAATGTTAGTCTTATCGTCATTTAAATGGTGTATACATTCTTGGGACACCCTATATATTAGAAGATTGCCAAAATTATAATACTATGACTTCATCGTATTACCGTCATTATAATACTATGACTTCATCGTATTACCGTCATTATAATACTATGACTTCATCGTATTACCGTCATTATAATTCTAAAGAATTATAATCTTCTTAATTATTTTTCAAAATCTTCAATCCACACTTTATTTGTAGGATGAAGAAAATATTGCACATTTAATTTTTTTTCTTACAAACTTTCCAAATCAAATATTACACAATATTATGGTATATGTAAACTCAGGCGAACTTACATTTTATAAATACAACGATATAATTATTTAAAAACATAATGTTAGGTACTTCTTTACCCCTTTATTTACTTTTAACTGTTATCAATTATATTAAAACTGCTCCTTGTATAAATAAAGCTTTCTCAGATATTAGGGCAAAAGAACTTTGGACAGAACTTAAATATCAGGGCGCTAGAACTGGAACTAGCACAAAATGCTTTGGGCGCTTTAGTTTACGGTTTACGAAAGACCATAACGATAAAACATAAAAGCTAACGACTTGTTTTTTTAAACGTATTTTTTAAAAAGAAATCAATGTTTAATCATTTCACCCTTGAACATAAAAGTCCACTATCGTGACGTGAAATGTGAATAATAAAAGAACGAAGTCTTTAATGCACGGGAAGTCACAGGCGACGTTCTTTCTTTACTGGAGGCTTTAAAGTTGATTTTCCTTAGACAGTTTTTAACGTTAAATAATAACATTTGAGGACAAATTGTGGGCTATAATGATAAAACCTTTCAAGTCTTTAAGTGGGGACTTTAGTGGAGGTTATATGCAGGATATAGAAAGGAAACAATCATTTCTGCTTAGAATAAATGGGTGTGGAGGGGGAAGATTTAGAAGCTTATAAGCTTGTTTAGTAATTTTATTTTTAATCTCTAACAAGACAACAATTATAAGAAATCGAATACAGTAACATAAAATGATTAGCTGAGAGGGAAAAAAATCGCAAAAAATCAAAAGATTTAACTTGTTAAATGAAGACTTTTACCATTGACCTAGATAAACCTTTTACTAGGTGCTGTATGCAGGTTTTTACCAAAGACTTAGAGACCCTTACACTTGTTTTTGATGGCGGACCATGGAAGATTTGAGCATATTTTCAAGAACTTCACAATTCTGAACTCTTAAGGCATGCTAACGCCTAGTTGTTTGATGTCAAAGAAAGAACTGTAGACGTTTCTCCGACCCCTCGGGGGGGGGGAGACTGGAGGCCATCCATACAAAAGGTTTGTCCAGTCCCTAGAGAGTTGGAGGCCACCCAAACAAAAGGTTTGTCTAGTCCCTAGAGAGCTGGAGGCCACCCAAACAAAAGGTTTGTCTAGTCCCTAGAGAGCTGGAGGCCACCCAAACAAAAGGTTTGTCCAGTCCCTGGGGAGCTGGAGGCCACCCAAACAAAAGGTTTGTCCAGTCCCTGGGGAGCTGGAGGCCACCCAAACAAAAGGTTTGTCCAGTCCCTGGGGAGCTGGAGGCCACCCAAACAAAAGGTTTGTCTAGTCCCTAGAGAGCTGGAGGCCACCCAAACAAAAGGTTTGTCCAGTCCCTGGGGAGCTGGAGGCCACCCAAACAAAAGGTTTGTCCAGTCCCTGGGGAGCTGGAGGCCACCCAAACAAAAGGTTTGTCCAGTCCCTAGAGAGTTGGAGGCCACCCAAACAAAAGGTTTGTCTAGTCCCTAGAGAGCTGGAGGCCACCCAAACAAAAGGTTTGTCTAGTCCCTAGAGAGCTGGAGGCCACCCAAACAAAAGGTTTGTCCAGTCCCTGGGGAGCTGGAGGCCACCCAAACAAAAGGTTTGTCCAGTCCCTGGGGAGCTGGAGGCCACCCAAACAAAAGGTTTGTCCAGTCCCTGGGGAGCTGGAGGCCACCCAAACAAAAGGTTTGTCTAGTCCCTAGAGAGCTGGAGGCCACCCAAACAAAAGGTTTGTCCAGTCCCTGGGGAGCTGGAGGCCACCCAAACAAAAGGTTTGTCCAGTCCCTGGGGAGCTGGAGGCCACCCAAACAAAAGGTTTGTCTAGTCCCTAGAGAGCTGGAGGCCACCCAAACAAAAGGTTTGTCCAGTCCCTGGGGAGCTGAAGGCCACGCAAACAAAAGGTTTGTCCAGTCCCTAGAGAGCTGAAGGCCACCTAAACAAAAGGTTTGTCCAGTCCCTAGAGAGCTGAAGGCCACCCAAACAAAAGGTTTGTCCAGTCCCTAAGGAGCTGGAGGCCACCCAAACAAAAGGTTTGTCCAGTCCCTAGAGAGCTGGAGGCCACCCAAACAAAAGGTTTGTCCAGTCCCTAAGGAGCTGGAGGCCACCCAAACAAAAGGTTTGCCCAGTCCCTAGAGAGCTGAAGGCCACCCAAACAAAAGGTTTGCCCAGTCCCTAGAGAGCTGAAGGCCACCTAAACAAAAGGTTTGTCCAGTCCCTAGAGAGCTGAAGGCCACCTAAACAAAAGGTTTGTCCAGTCCCTAGAGAGCTGAAGGCCACCCAAATAAAAGGTTTGTCCAGTCCCTGGGGAGCTGGAGGCCACCCAAACAAAAGGTTTGTCCAGTCCCTAGAGAGCTGAAGGCCACCCAAACAAGAGGTTTGTCCAGTCCCTAGAGAGTTGAAGGCCACCCAAACAAGAGGTTTGTCCAGTCCCTAGATAGCTGAAGGCCACCCAAACAAGAGGTTTGTCCAGTCCCTAGAGAGCTGAAGGCCACCCAAACAAGAGGTTTGTCCAGTCCCTAGAGAGCTGAAGGCAAACCCAAAATAATTCTTGTCGCCACTAAAGATGTGGGTGCATGCCAGCAACCAAAGCTCACGTTTGAAGTAGAGATGACATTAAGCCAGATTATATGATCAGCATCACACAACACCACACAACACTACACAACACCGCACCTCGCAACATCACACAACTTTACATAACACCACAAAACACCTCACAACATCTCACCACAAAACACTTCACAACATTAAACAACACCACACAAGACTACACAACACCACACCTCACAACATCACACAACATTACATATCGCCACAAAACACCTCACAACACCTCACCACACAACACCATACAACACCACACAACACCTCACAACACCACACACCACCTCACAACACCTCACAACATCATACAACTTTACATAACAACACAAAACACCTCACAACACCTCACCACACAACACCAGACAACACCTCACAACACCACACAACAACTCACAACACCTCACAACATCACACAACACCATGCAACACCCCGGAGCACCACACAACACCTCACAACACCTCACAACACGTCACCACACCACACAACACCACATAACATCTCACCACATCACACCACACAACACCACATAACACCTCACCACATAACACCTCACCACACAACACCATACAACACCACACAACAACTCACAACACCTTATCACACTACACAACACCACAAAGCACCTCACCATAAAAAAACCACACAACACCTCACCACACCACACCACACAACACCACGTAACACCACACAACACCTCACAACACCACACAACACCTCACAACATCACACAACACCACACAACCCCTCACCACACAACACCACACAACACCTCACCACACAACACCACACAACACCTCACCACGCAACACCATACAAAACCACACAACACCTCACAACACAACACCACACTATACCACACAACACATCAACACACAACACCACACAACACCACACAAAAGCACACAACAGGCATACCGTGGTACTCGCTTATATTTTAACGGGAATTTTCGGAACTTTGAGCACTTTTAAAGTGATTGAAAATCGATAGATCGCACACCACCATTCAACACCTCACAACACCTCACACCACCATTCAACACCTCACAACACCTAACACCACCATTCAACACCTCACAACACCGCACACCACCATTCAACACCTCACACCACTATTCAACACCTCACAACACCACACAACACCGCACACCACCATTCAACACCTCACACCACTATTCAACACCTCACAACACCACACAACACCTCACAATACCACACAACATCACACAACACCTCACAACACCTCACAATACCCCACAACACCACACAACACCTCACCACACAACACCACACCACTAACAAACCTCACATCACCCCTCAACATCACACAACACCTCACACCACCATTCAACACCACACAACACCTCACAACAACTCTCAACACCACACAACACCATACAACACCTCACAACAACATACAACACCTCACAACACCACGCAACACCATACAAAACCACACAACACCTCACAACACAACACCACACTATACCACACAACACATCAACACACAACACCACACAACACCACACAACAGCACACAACAGGCATACCGTGGTACTCGCTTATATTTTAACGGGAATTTTCGGAACTTTGAGCACTTTTAAAGTTGATTGAAAATCGATAGATCGCACACCACCATTCAACACCTCACAACACCTCACACCACCATTCAACACCTCACAACACCTCACACCACCATTCAACACCTCACAACACCGCACACCACCATCAACACCTCACACCACTATTCAACACCTCACAACACCACACAACACCTCACAATACCACACAACATCACACAACACCTCACAACACCTCACAATACCCCACAACACCACACAACACCTCACCACACAACACCACACCACTAAAAACCTCACATCACCCCTCAACATCACACAACACCTCACACCACCATTCAACACCACACAACAACATACAACACTCACAACACCACACAACACCTCACAAAACCTCACAACACCTCACAATACCCCACAACACCACACAACACCTCACCACACAACACCACACCACTAAAAACCTCACATCACCCCTCAACATCACACAACACCTCACACCACCATTCAACACCACACAACACCTCACAACAACTCTCAACACCACACAACACCATACAACACCTCACAACAACATACAACACCTCACAACACCACACAACACCTCAAAAAACCTCACAACACCCCTCAACATCACACAACACCTCACAACAACTCTCAACACCACACAACATCACACATCACCCTTCAACATCACACAACACCTCACACCACCATTCAACACCACACAACACCTCACAACAACTCTCAACACCACACAACACCATACAACACCACACAACACCATACAACACCACACAACAACATACAACACCTCACAACACCTCACAACACCACACAACACCTCACAACACCTCACAACATCACACAACATCGCACAACACCACACACACCTGTCAAACCCACTTACCATCACACAAATCCACACTACATCACACACGCTCTCATCATCCCACCAAATCACACATATCCCCTTTTAAGATTAGCAAGTTATCATGACATCTTTTATAGATACTGTTGTTTTATTTTCTTAAAATATTTTTTCACTACAATTATTTTATTTGTACCTCAGATGGCAAAGAAATTGAAGAAAACGTATTTTGTAACCGAATGTTGAGTACATAATGCGAGGCTTGATAAAGATTTTTTTTAACTGTTTGATTGACGTGTTAAACAAAACTAAAAAAATAAAACTATTATAACAGAATCAATATCTGACACAATAGACCCACATTCGATGTTTCCGAAAAAAATAATTAATACCTTGAAAATTGTATGTACATTTAATAGTAATGTACCTTAATTAAATTGAAGAATTAAGCCTAAATCTTGGAAATAAGTTGTGATCATAAGGCGGACAAAATTCTTTTAGATAGTGCGTTTTCGCTTTCAACTTTGACCCTCTATTACCCCTGCTTGCTTGCCCCTTCCAAATTCACATTATCGGCAAACGATCTTTCAGCAGGCATTACAAAAAAAATGTGGGGCAAGTTTGACCCGGAAAGAAATCCGTCTCATAGAAAAAAAGACATTGTAATCTTAACCACCATGAAGAAATCTCAAGGGATTAGATTTCATTTTTCGGCTGAGATATAAACTATCGATTTTCAATCAACTTTAAAAGTGCTCAAAGTTCCGAAAATTCCCGTTAAAATATAAGCGAGTACCACGGTATGCCTGTTATGTGTCTACGAAAACGTAACAAAGTACTGTAGGTGGAAGTGCTAAAAAATTTATTTTTCACGTTGTCTACAGATATAATATGACACATATTGGTTTTCTTTGAAGGGGTACCTAAATGTCTATGAAATTATTTTATTGCATTCTCTTAAGGTTAAAACTGTTAAAGGAACAAAGTGGTTTATATAAATATGGGAATTTCTTTGATTTAACAATTGCACCTTCTAGTCGGGTAGAGTCTAGGATATAAGATATTATTTCTACATAATTTTACATCTTTTGGGTAACGGTTTCCACGTGAGGATCTTCTTAAACTTTGGCTTTGTGGCATCCATCGATCACATCTGCTCAACTTCACTTGCCAGCATTGTCACAAATATGGGGTGACCAAACATTGCGTTTGGGAAAACATGGCGTGTGGCCAAACATGGAATACCCCCCAGAGGCGTCACTCTAGGGTTGGTGTCACCCATTGCGGTAGCTCATGGTGTCACCCCTTCACGACTTACCCCAAAGACCTTCTCTGAGTCTGCCAGTGCCAAATAAGGGGACATACAGAATTTTACATTTTGGTGTCACACCCTGTGATGGTGTCACCCGGTGCGGTCCGCACCCCCGCATCTCCCTAGTGACACCTCTGGTGCCACCTAACATTGAGAAAAAGTGAAATTATTTATAACGGTCGTAAACTCTAATTAAACTGTATTGAAATTTATTGAAATATTCTTCGAATGTATGAAAATCAGCTTGTTAATTGATATGATAATTAAATCGTTAATAAGAGATTATTGAATGAGTAATAACTAGGTTTTTTTGGCGCCCTTGGTTAATTTGTTTTTGGCGCCCTTGATAAATTGACAAATTTCAGCTTTGCGATTTTTTCATTTTTTAGAAAGAATAATTGAATTTCTCTCCTTTTATTTATGACAATAATTACGTAGTCTGACAGTGACCGTCATACAAAGTGAATATTAAAAAAAAAGCATAAGACAGGAACAATACTAATTTGCAGTTTATTATTTACTAGATAATACCAAATAAATGTGTGGATGAAATGGGATATTGTTGCGTTAATAAAGACTTTATCAAAACATAAAGTATCATGTATTATTATTATGAATAAAAACAATAGTGTCAATGTGTCATACTCATTATAATTATAATAAAACTATATAATTTGCAATTGTCACGCAAGTCAGTCAGTCTGTCCTGGCGCTACTAATTTTAGAAAGCAGGGAAAACCAAATTACTGCACCAATGCATCAAAAGGTGTGCAAATTAAAGATACGCTGTAAAACATATTATATGACGGCATTGATTTAGTTCATATAGTAATTTTGGAAAAGGGAACAATGTAAAAAGAGAATTTGATGATGGTTAATTATAAAATAGAAAAGCAAAGGGGGCACCGTAGACGCCCTGCAACCCCAATTATAAAATACTTTGTGTACATTTCAGAAAGTTTAATATTTCGTATTTATCAAACAAGGAAAAGTTAGTTGGGCTTTTGAAAAAGTTCGGCGCTGTAGGCGCCCTAAACAAGGTGCATTTTTTAAATAAAATAAATAGATTTCAGTTGAAAACTTCCGTCATTTTTTAAGGGTGTACGCTAGTATATATTATATATTTGCACTCAATTATCGCTGATGCTTAACGCTGAGGGACATCACTCTGCTTTTTTAAAATGTTGTGTTGTAAGCAGTGCTGATTGACTCAAATAGTTATTTTTTGGTGTAGTAATTTGGTGCGCTGCTGTCTAAAATTTCTCGCCTTAAAAAGATATTCTATAACATCATTATTTGAGCTCATATTTTAATTTTGGAAAATGGAACGATGTAAAAAGAGGATTTGAGGATTGTTAATAATAAAATATGTTGTGTACATTTCAGGAAGTTTAATATTTCGTATTTATCAAACAAGGATAAGTTACTTCGGCTTTTGACAAAAAAAGTAGGCGCCGTAGGCACCCTACATCCCCTATTATAAATTACTTTGTGTACATTAAAGGTAGTTTAATATTACGTAGATTCTATCTATCATACAAGGACAAGTTTGTTGGGCTTTTGAAAAAAGTGGGCGCCGTAGGCGCCCTAAATAAAAGTGGGCGCCGCAGCACAACCTATATTATATACTTACTTTGTGTACATTTCAGGATAAGTTACTTGGGCTTTTGACATAATAAGTTAAAAAAATTAATTTTTTTATAAAATACTTTGTGTACATTTAAGAAAGTTTAATATTACGTATTTATCATACAAGGACAAATTAGTGGGATGTTGAAAAAGGTGGGCGTCGTTAAAAAGGGGTGGGGCGCCGCAGGCGCCACGGCGCCGCAGCACAAACTAGTCTCATATATAACGATAGAAGCTCACAATTAAAAGTAAATTTAAGTAACACTCCATCGATCCACTCCTATGTCCTATATCAAAGGTACACAGCTTAACTTTTCTTGCTTTAATGTTTGCAAAATTACCGTATATACTCGTTCGCAAGCCGACCTTTTTGGACAAAATCTAAGGGGAAAAGTGGGGGGGGGGTCGGCTTATTAGCGGGTCATAGGTGATTTCTGCATGGATATTGAATATCGGTGTCGTTATTGTAGATTACCAATGTCCTTTTTCTACATTCTACAAGATTCGAATACTCTATCAGAAGCTACAATATGTTATTAAAAATCAGCACTTGCCTTATTTAATCATTTTATTTAATTTGTGAACTTTTTAATAAATTGTTTTACAAATTTTGTTTTCAACCACGGATTTTAATGTACGCGCTTTCGTCACTGTTTACCAAATAATTTTTTTTAAATACCGGTAACTCTTGCTTAACAAACAGCAGAAAGACAAAGATAGGTAGTACAAAGTAAACAATCATAATGACCGCTTTAGCTTGTAGTTTTAAAAAATATGTACCATTTTTTAAAAGCTGTCCTATTATTTTTTGGGGGGTCGGCTTGCGATCGGGTTTTACACTTTTAATACTTTTCCCTTCCAAAAGTGTGTGTGTGGGGGGAGGGGGGTCCGGCTTATGAACGAACGGGCTATAGAACGAGTATATAGGGTAGTTATTATTTTTCATCCAAGTTTATTTGACTGGTAAGTTCACTTTCGATGGAAAGAAGAGCTAGAGATAATTTTTAGTTTGTTGAAACTCCTTTCAAAGTGGCTACTGTGGTTTGCATTGTAAGAAATGTTTTCAGAACTAGTTCGATATTTTGGTACGATTCTTACAATTCTTACAATTCCTATGTAGCGAGAACATTTAAAAGATCTAAATGAAACATACCATCGGTTTTTTAGTTGTTTTTTTTTAAAGTTTTTTAGTTTTTTTTAATTTTATTTTTATTTTTTTAATTTTTTTTAATAGTTCAATCATTTGGTGTTTAAAGCATTTTATTTTAATTATAAATTGCTCTTTATTTATTTTAGTTTTCGGGTTAAGGAAACTGGCGTAATAGGCGCAGATTAATCAAGGAAAATGTTGATATTGAGAGGGGGGAACAGACATAGTGTCCCACATCCTGATTTAACATAATTTTTGTGACGTAAGTCCACGTGTAAAACGAAGAGACGCGGGAAAGAAAAAGGAGCCGTATTTCTATTGGTTGATAAGTGTTGGGCGAACAGAGTGTGGTGAGACTTCTCGACAGGGAAGGATGATAGTGGAAAAACCTAGAATTTCCACGTTATATTACCTCAAAATGATTCTTTTTTGTGGTACAATATTAAGATGTATATAAAGTTGTTTTGGTAAACGAAATTCTTCAGTGAGTTATGTGCACAAGAAGTAAATTTACTGTGAGAACGCTACATAAAAGAAGATTAATATAAAGTTATCGAATTACAATTGGTGCAGAAAGTAAAAGTTTCTAGTGAACACTGTACAAGAAGATTTTTCGAGAAGAGGTATTTCGTGGAAATAAATATTGGATATTTGTCCAAAAAAAGGAAATAGTCTTAAAAGTAAAAATAATACCAGCCCTAAAGTAATTTGTGTAAATACAAGTTCCGTAAGAAGCTGTGAATAAACCTTTTGGTATTTCAATGAAAATACCAAGAAGATTTTTCCCAAAATGGCGGGCATAATCGGTACGTGTCCCCCGCAGTGTAAAATAAAACTGGATCAGGCTAAGTTTGGTTCTACTCCACATTCGACCGACAGTACAAGCATACTTACACAGTAAACTGAATCTGGTCGTGTAGGCTTAAACTGAACCGGTGGACACACACGGTGAACAATATAGGTCTTGGACGTCCCCCAACAGGCCTCAATTCCTAGTTGATTCCAGGAAATATTTTGTAAACAGTAACATCGAACCGAGAAAGAAGGCTATGACTATCCAATGTGTTTGGTGTGAATTATAAATAAAGAAAACGGAAATTTTTATCCATTCATTGTGGTGAAGAGTTTTTGATTATATCGCAATTTTGTAATTAATGGAGTGAACTAACTTGTTTTAAAAAACACCAACAAATTGGAATTTTTTAACCCAAGTGACTTTTATTCAAAACGTTCGACCATTTTAATAAATTTTGTCCCCAATCTGAGGAGCCTATATTATAAAGTATACCAAAGATCCCGTTGAGGATTCTTTTGTGTCTCATCTTGTCAATAACAAGATTTCATGGTTTAGAGACGTGTCACTTATTTGAACTTAACATTTTGAGAATTCAAGATTTTTCATTTGAAGATTTATGGCTTTATCAACATTATACCTAAATTCCTTACCAAAATGCTTGACTCATATTAATTCAATCAACACAAAACATGGATCACTACAAGAGAATTCACTGCTATAGCTAAAGAGATCGGACTAAAGGGAAAAGAAATGAGAGATTTCATTGAAGAAAAAGTAAATCAAGAATATTAGCTAAAGAAGACAGACGGAAGCCATAGATTTGCTGAAGAAAAAGAACGAGCTAAGACAAAGCTGAAGAGAAGGACAGCAAAAGAATAGCTGAAAAGCAAGAATCCATTCAGCGAGAAAAGCTGAAGAAAGAAGCAAAGATAAGCGAAGAAAAACGAACAGCGAAGAAAAGGCTGAAGAAAAAGAGAAAATCTAAAACGAGCAGGCTGAATGAAAAAGCAAGCAATTGCTAACGAAGAAGAGTAGGAAACAAGAGACTCATAAGTGAAAGAGAACTTGAACAACACATGGGGCAATCAAGACCAACGTAAAACAATATTAGCCAAAGGAGTCGAGAGGCAGTGAGAGTCGCACAATCCGTGGTGAGTCGAAACAAATAGACAGTCAAGCACCCAGGATATACTATCAAAGTAAATGAAAGTGATGATAGCCAGAAAACAGATGGATGTTTATCTGGATTATGTTTTCGAATCCCATAATGGACTGATGTAAAGGCTGATAATGAAGAAGATTTGGCCAGCAACAACTGATGACTCCTCAATAACTGGAGCATTTGAAGCTTATAACAGTATAGCCAAAGAAGACAAAAGCATATATGAGATAATGTCAAAAAGGCACTTCTATGTCCATTTTGGAAAGTCAGAAAATGATTATAGAAGAGAATTTCATGAAAGATGAGAATCAAGAGATGACAAAGAAATTTCCACAGCAGATTCATAGTGCATGAAGCACAAGTCCATACTAACAGAAACATCGCTGGCACCTAGACAGCATAGAGTTGACGAGCAATCCAGAGAATGGCCACATAATCCAGACAAGGTGTACTATATCTGACAAGTTCTTATAGAAATGCGACACCATACCCTGATTCACATATTTTTGACGGACAAGAATAAGTTCGTACTCTAGAGCAGACATAACAAATGCATTATGCAACGATGCACATTCAACGAGCCTCAATCCGACTGTGAAATGGATATAGAACAGACAAGATATTCTGGTGCAGCTAAACAAATTAACATATTTTAAGTCAAGAGGAAAAAGACAATAGGTAATGAGAAACACAGAGTCCTGCCTCAAAACCAGTGAGGCAACGACAAACTATTTGTTTGCTGTTAGGTTACTGTAAAACAAGCAGGAACATCATAAGCGAAGCAGTGGTTACACAATATTAAGGACAACCAAATAGGGTGTCCACCTTAATGGCAGCCCCTATAAAGAAAAGAAAACAAAGACAGGTCAAGAGCAAGGGTCCATTTTTGGAAAAACAAAGTGACAAATTAATGAGAAAAACTTAAAATCATAATTCCAGACACAGAGATTAT